>BLSH010101588.1:136271-147367 GCA_018402905.1 Glandirana rugosa | reverse complement strand
GAAGACACGACGTGTGAGTGACGTTCGAGAGTCGTGTGACCGGTTCGAAGGCAATTGGCAAATGTCATCTCTCCGCCGCCCTCCCCGAGGACTAGTACAGTGGTAACATTGTCGGTAACACTGGTAACATTCTCGGTTAGTGTCACCAGTGTACTAGACCTTGGGGTGGAGACGGAGAGTAACGAGTGAAGTACCCGTTTGAATTTCCCTCTAATTTCTCCTAAGTCTTTACCCACCTCCTTTCTGACTGAAAATGTCCTTTTCAGTTCTAAAAGGTTTTATACTATTTCCATCTATTTCGTGGACCTGGTCTACCGTAGGTAGGTACCTAGGATTTCCTTAACCATTAAGGAGTCCCTAAAAATGAGATACAATGGCTTTGAAATGACAGAGCTCAATTCCTTTAGGATCCATGGATGGATGCCATCTGGTCCAGGTGCTTTATCTACCTTTATCATATTTTGGAAAATCTTGACTTTTCCTGTAAAAGTCAGTCTTTCCTCCACCCATTTCTGAATCCTCTTTAATCTCCCTTTAAGTTTGCCCATGAAGTGAGCAATGAGAGGCAGAGGTGGGGTTCCAGATCATGTGACCACTGTGATTGGCTCTTACAATGGTCACAATGGCTGTTACAATGGTGACATGATCAGGAGCCCCTCCCGCCGCCTCTCTACTGTAAACGGTTAACGGAAGCTTGGCCAGTGTGCTGAGAGCTTGCAGTGAGTGTGCAGCACAGAAGAGTGGCACACCTTGGAGATGGTTGGAGACTAGGGACATGCTTCAGGAGATGGTTGGAGACTGGGGACGTACTTCAGGAGATAGTTGGTAACTGGGGACATGCTGTAGGAGATAGTTGGGGACTGGAGATATGCATCAGGAGATGGTTAAAGACTGGGAAAATACTCCAGGAGATAGTTGGAGATGGGGGACATGCTTTAGGAAATAGTTGGAGACTGGGGACATGCTTCAAGAGATCGTTGGAGACTGGAGACATGCTTCAGGAGGTGGTTGGAGACTGGGAACATGCTTCAGGAGATGGTTGGAGACTGGGAACATGCTTCATGAGATGGTTGGAGACTGGGGACATGCTTTAGGAGATGGTTGAAGACTGGGGACATGCTTCAGGAGATGGTTGGAGACTGGGAACATGCTTCAGGAGATAGTTGGAGATTGGGGACCAGCTTTGGGAGATGAATGGAGGCTGGGGACATGCTTTCAGAGATGGTTGGAGACTGGGGACATGCTTTCAGAGATGGTTGGAGACTGGGGACATGATTTATGAGATAGTTGGAGACTGGGGACATGCTTCAGGAGATAGTTGGAGACTGGGGACATGCTTTAGGGGATGGTTGGAGACTGGGAACATGCTTCAGGAGATGGTTGGAGACTGGGGGCATGCTTCAGGAGATGTTGGAGACTGGGGACATGCTTCAGGAGATGGTTGGGGACTGGGGGCATCCTTCAGGAGATGGTTGGAGACTGGGGGCATGCTTCAGGAGATGTTGGAGACTGGGGGCATGCTTCAGGAGATGGTTGGAGACTGAGGACATGCTTCAGGAGATGGTTGGAGACTGGGGGCATGCTTCAGGAGATGGTTGGAGACTAGGCACATACTTCAGGAGATGGTTGGAGACTGGGGCATGCTTTAGGAGATGATTGGAGACTGGGGCATGCTTTAGGAGATGGTTGGAGACTGGTAACATACTTCAGGAGATGTTTGAAGATGCATAGAACAGCACCGCATATGTGTGGAATATGGGCATTAAGGCCTACCCGCCATGCTTCCACTCATATGGGTTAAGTGGTTGGTGGGGCATTAATTGCACCCTAATTGTTTTTAGTTTTGGATGTAGTTGGGAATGATTAAAGCTCCAGTCAAATTTTTATTCCTCTACAATAGAGATTGCAGTATAATCAACTCTGCATCTTTATATTCCTATAAATCGTGAACTGTTCTAGAACCCCATAGGAAACAGACTGTACAAGAGATAGGATTAAACCAGTTAAAAAAACATACTATCTTTATTGCTATCTAGAGGTAATTCTGCATATAGACATCCAGAATATATAAATAATAGTATAATGTAGACTCCTGGACCCGGCCAAATGAGATAAAGTTCATACTAAAATAACCAAATAGATATTATATGTGACCCTTCAGTACCTTCTAACAGTGCCGCTTGCAAGGAGTGGGGTTAACCCATTCATATTCTTCTATTCATTCATGTACAGCAGTGATTGACAACTTATGTTGTCCCCTTAATATCGCCAAATGGCCACGCATAATATTCAGTAATTGCAACAGAAAGCTGTCGAAGACTGTAGACATACAACAGGGGATGGTCAGAGCCTACAAGCTTGCTATAGGAGAGGGTCCAAACTGCAGACATACAACAGGAGAACAAACCATGAGAGATGGTCAAAAACTTCTAAAACGCTATAGAAGATGGTTGCAGATTGAGGACTTGCTTCGGGAGATTGTTGGGGACCAGGGACAGTCATTGACTGGAAACACATTGCATGAGGCTGCTAGAGATCACTGCTATTAGATCTTCTTTACAAATCAGTGATCGTGCATTTATGTTCCATAGTCTCATTTAAAGTACAAGTTCAGTGCAGGCTGAAAGAAGTGGGGTTAACCCATCCATATTTGGATTCTTCCATACATTTGTGTAGAACATTGGTGGTCATCTTCCTTGACATAGGGTGTCTCAAATGTGGTCCCTGGCATCACTAAAGGACCACACATAATATTCTGTGAATGTAATGCAACATAAAACTGTTGAAAATGGCAGACATACAACAAGTGATGGTTGGCCCCTATGAGTATACTATAAGAGATGGTCAAAGCCTGCCAACATGCCACAGGAGATGGTTGGAGACTGGGGACATACTTCAGAAGATGGTTAGAGACTGGCCACATGTTTCAGGAGATAGTTGGAAACTGGGGACATGCTGCAGGAGATGTTTGGAGACTGGGGTCATACTTCAGGAGATGTTTGGAGACTGGGGTCATACTTCAGGAGATGGTTGGAGACTGGGGATCTACTTCAGAAAATGGTCAGAGACTGGGGTCATGTTTCAGGAGATGGCTGGAGACTGGGAACATACTTTAAGTGATGGTTGGAGATCAGGGACATACTTCCGTAGATGGTGGGATATGTTTCAGGAGATGGTTGAAGACTGGGCTAATGCTTCAGGAGAAGATTGAAGCCTGGGCTCATACTTCAGAAAATGGATGAAGACTGGGGACATGCTTCAGGGTGATGGTTGCCTACTGGGAAAATGCTTCAGGAGATTGTTGGAGACTAGGGACATGCTTCAGGAAATGGTTGGAGACTGGGGACATGTTTCAGGAGACTGTTGGAGACTGGACACATACTTCAGGAGATGGTTAGCTACTGGGAACATGCTACAGGAGATAGTTGGAGACTGAAGACATACGTACTGGGATGGTTGGAAACTAAGAACAAACTTCAGGAGATTGTTGGAGAATGGGAACATACTTTAGGAGACGGTTAGCTACTAGGAACATGCTTCAGGAGATAGAGGCTCGGGACATACTTCAGGAGATGGTTTGAGACAGAGAATGTAACTCAGGAGATGGTTTGCAACTGGAAACATGCTTCAGGAGATATTTGGAAACTGGGAATATACTTCAGGAGATAGTTGGGGACTGGCGACATACTTCAGGAGATGGTGGGAGACTTGGGACATGCTTCAGGAGATGGTGGGAGACTGGGGACATGTTTCAGGAGATAGTGGGAGACTGGGGACATGTTTCAAGAGATAGTGGGAGACTGGTGACATGCTTCAGGAGATGGTGGGAGACTGGGGACATGCTTCAGGAGATGGTTGGAGTCTGGGGACTTGCTTCAGGAGATGGTTGGAGACTGGTGACATGCTTCAGGAGATGGTTGGAGACTGGTGACATGCTTCAGGAGATAGTTGGAGACTGGTGACATGCTTCAGGAGATAGTTGGAGACTGGGGACTTGCTTCAGGAGATGGTTGGAGACTGGTGACATGCTTCAGGAGATAGTTGGAGACTGGTGACATGCTTCAGGAGATGGTGGGAGACTGGAAACATGTTTCAGGAGATGGTGGGAGACTGGGGACATGCTTCAGGAGATGGTTGGAGACTGGGGACCAGCTTCAGGAGATGGTTGGAGACTGGGGACCAGCTTCAGGAGATGGTTAGAGACTGGGGACCAGCTTCAGGAGATGGTGGGAGACTGGGGACATGCTTCAGGAGATGGTTGGCAACTGGAAACATGCTTCAGGAGATGGTTGGAGACTGGGGACTTGCTTCAGGAGATAGTTGGAGACTGGTGACATGCTTCAGGAGATGGTTGGAGACTGGGGGCATGCTTCAGCAGATGGCTGAAGATTGGACACACACTTCGGGAGAAGCATACTACATACTTCAGGAAATGGTTGGAGATGGAGAACACACTTCAGGAGATGGTTGGAGACTTAAAACTTACATCAGAAGATGGTTGGAGACTGGGCACTTACTTCAGGAGATAATTGAGACTAGAGGCATACTTTAGAAGATGGTTGGAGATTGGGGACATACCTAAGGAGATGAATGGAGACTGGGGATATGCTTCAGGGGATGGTTGGAGATTCACTTATAGTAACTACTATTTTATCTCAGCTTGATATGTAGCAAGTTTACTTTAGCCTGAATCTACTTGTTATTTTTACCACCATGCCAATAAATACTATATGATCACAGCAAAAGTTAATAATGCGGTGATACTAACCATGAATACACTGTTAAAAAGTCACGTGATTACCATCCTCGCATTAACTTATCGCAATTTTGTCTCCGCAGTTATTGATCAGGCAGGCTGAGTGATTGTAGTGACCTACAGATGGCCACTAGAGGGAGACTCTGCTAATCTGTGCAATGTAATAAGAAAAACAGCAACTGTGTGACGTTGTAAAGAGGTCGCTTTAAAAGATGGTTCCAGGGGAAATATTAGATGTATGTTAGTGAAAATGTATTCTTTAAATATGCTGTATATAATAGATATCAGATAAAATAAATCATATTATCAGTCTGTGCTAATTAGCAAAAAAAAAAACACCTTGCTTCATGTTTACGGGAGAAAACTAAATCCCTAGTCTATAGCCTGTCACAACAGTTGCGCTTTACTGCTGCTTCTCGCAAAGCAAGTCTATGAATTGGCCGACTCATCAAAACAATGCTCCCCCTGTGTGGCAGATATCGTATTACATTAGCTGTTAAAAATGAAAGACTAAACAAAAAACAGCAGTGCAATACTTTTTTCCGCCACTAGATGTCCTCAGTCTTATGGTTAGCATCATTCAATCCACTTCCTCTGAGCCCAGGGTGTCCTTAAGCTACTGCCAAGCCCGTGACTGGAAAATGAAAAGAGAAGCAGCGCAGTGATGAGCTCCTCTTTCTGTCGCTCTGCTCTCTCATCCTATCAACATGCTTCCTGTCAAGCGCATAAGCTGCTTGTGCTGCTTCGCTTTCTGATGCTCTGAGCTCTGCTGTACAAGGGGCACATAGCAGGTCACATTTAGGTACTTCTATTTTAAAAAAATACATTTAATTGTGCACTCATGATTGCAGAGGTGAATTGATTTGTGTCTTTTATATCTGCCTGGAGCTCAGCTTTAACACCCGACCTTCCCCTAATACCCCTGACACTTGCCTACAGTGTTCAAATCTTTATTTAAAGAATCTATTGGAAAGTTTCTTACCTGGAGATCCCGCCAGTAACGGTACTTCCTGTGTCAGGGTGCCAACACTCAGCCAATGCCTCCATGTTACCAGCAATGTTGTAAGCCTGCCAGGCCCACTCCTTTAACCCTTAAACTTCCAGACCCGCTTTTGCACATATTTATTTTTGCCACACAAGTTAAAAAGCACATTTGGGGAAGATTAAACTCCCCAAGCACTTTATTACCAAAAGTATTGGGACGCCTGCCTTTACATGCACATGAAGTTTAATGGCATCCCAGTCTTAGTCCATAGGGTTCAATATTGAGTTGGCCCACCCTTTTCAGCTATAACAGCTTCAACTCTTCTGGGAAGGCCGTCCACAAGGTTTAGGAGTGTCTATGGGAATGTTTGACCATTCTTCCAGAAATGCATTTGTGAGGTCAGGGCTGATGTTGGATGAGAAGGCCTGGCTCGCAGTCTCCGCTCTAATTCATCCCAAAGGTGTTCTATTGGGTTGAGGTCAGGACTTATCCATGTCTTTATGGACCTTGCTTTGTGCAGTGGTCCAAATCATTTGGTGGAGGGGGGATTATGGTGTGGGGTTATTTTTCAGGGGTTGGGCTTGGCCCCTTAGTTCCAGTGATTGGTGTCAGCATACCAAGACATTTTGGACAATTTCATGCTCCCAACTTTGTGGGAAGAGGTTGGGGATGGCCCCTTCCTGTTCCAACATGACTGCTCACCACTGCACAAAGCAAGGTCCATAGAGATGAGGATGAGCGAGTTTGAGGTGGAGGAACTTGACTGAGACTGACCTCAACCCGATACAACACCTTTGGGATGAATTGGAGCGGAGACAGCGAGCCAGGCCTTCTTGTCCAACATCGGTGCCTGACCACACAAATGTGCTTCTGGAAAACAAACAAAAACAATGAGTGATGGAATCAATGTGTTTCGCCCAAGATGGGCTTCTTCAGGATGCGCTTCATATGTATAGCTTTTATGCTGGTAAATAATACAATATACTAACAGAAAAACTACAAATTAATACAAATCCATACAGATTAAGAAGGAGAAACAAAACAAGAAAAAACAAGTGCAAGAGGTGAACAGGACTGTAAAGTGAATGTAGATGTAGAGGGATGTATAGTGAATGTAGATGTAGGGAGGAGTGTACAGTGAATGCAGATGTAGAGAGGAGTCTACAGTGAATGTAGATGTAGAGAGAGGTGTACAGTGAATGTAGATGTAGAGAGGGGTGTACAGGGAATGTAGATATAGAGAGGGGTGTACAGTGAATGTAGATGTAGAGAGATGTACAGTGAATGTAGATGTAGAGGGATGTACAGTGAATGTAGATGTAGAGGGATGTACAGTGAATGTAGATGTAGAGAGGAGTGTACTGTATGTAGATGTAGAGGGGTGTATAATGAATGTAGATGTAAAGGGATGTATAATGAATGTAGATGTAGAGAGGTGTGTATAGTGAATGTAGATTTAGAGAGGACTGTACAGTGAATGTAGATTTGAAAGGGAAGTGTACAGTGAATGTAGATGTGGAGAGGTCTGTACAGTGCATGTAGATGTAGAGAGGAGTGTACAGTGAATGTAGAGTGGAGTGTACAGTGAATGTAGATGTAGAGAGGAGTGTACAGTGAATGTAGATGTAGAAAGGACTGTATAGTGAATGTAGATGTAGAGTGGAGGGTACAGTGAATGTAGATGTAGAGAGGAGTGTACAGTGAATGTAGAGTGGAGTGTACAGTGAATGTAGATGTAGAGATGGGTGTACAGTGAATGTAGATGCAGAGAGGAGTGTACAGTGAATGTAGATGTAGAAATGGGTGTACAGTGAATGTAGATGTAGAGTGGAGTGTACAGTGAATGTAGATGTAGAGATGGGTGTACAGTGAATGTAGATGTAGAGAGGAGTGTACAGTGAATGTAGATGTAGAGATGGGTGTACAGTGAATGTAGATGTAGAGTGGAGTGTACAGTGAATGTAGATGTAGAGTGGAGTGTACAGTGAATGTAGATGTAGAGATGGGTGTACAGTGAATGTAGATGTATAGAGGAGTGTACAGTGAATGTAGATATAGAGAGGGGTGTGCAGTGAATTTAGATATAGAGAGGGGTGTACACTGAATGTAGATGTAGAGAGGAGTGTACAGTGAATGTAGATGGAGCGAGGAGTGTACAGTGAATGTAGATGTAGAGAGGAGTGTACAGTGAATGTAAATGTAGAGAGAGGAGTGTACAGTCAATGTAGATGTAGAGTGGAGTGTACAGTGAATGTAGATGTGGAGTGGAGTGTACAGTGAATGTAGATGTAGAGATGGGTGTACAGTGAATTTAGATGTAGAGAGGAGTGTACAGTGAATGTAGATGTAGGGAGGAGTGTACAGTGAATGTAGATGTAGGGAGGAGTGTACAGTGAATGTAGATGTAGAGTGGAGTGTACAGTGAATGTGCATGTAGAGTGGAGTGTACAGTGAATGTAGATGTAGAGATGGGTGTACAGTGAATGTAGATGTAGAGATGGGTGTACAGTGAATGTAGATGTAGAGAGGAGTGTACAGTGAATGCAGATGTAGAGAGGAGTGTACAGTGAATGTAGATGCAGAGAGGAGTGTACAGTGAATGTAGATGTAGAGAGGAGTGTACACTGAATGTAGATGTAGAGAGGACTGTACAGTGAATGTAGATGTAGCGTGGAGTGTACAGTGAATGTAGATGTAGCGTGGAGTGTACAGTGAATGTGGATGTAGAGTGGAGTGTACAGTGAATGTAGATGTAGAGTGGAGTGTACAGTGAATGTGCATGTAGAGTGGAGTGTACAGTGAATGTAGATGTAGAGGAGAGATGTAGATGTAAGTCACATGTGAGGAGAGATATAGATGTAAGTGACATGTGAGGAGAGACGTAGATGTAAGTCACATGTGAGGAGAGATGTAGATGTAAGTGAATGTAGATGCAGAGAGGAGTGTACAGTGAATGTAGATGTAGAGAGGAGTGTACACTGAATGTAGATGCAGAGAGGAGTGTACAGTGAATGTAGATATAGAGAGGAGTGTACACTGAATGTAGATGTAGAGAGGACTGTACAGTGAATGTAGATGTAGCGTGGAGTGTACAGTGAGTGTAGATGTAGCGTGGAGTGTACAGTGAATGTAGATGTAGCGTGGAGTGTACAGTGAATGTAGATGTAGAGAGGGGTGTACAGTGAATGTAGATGTAGAGAGGGGTGTACAGTGAATGTAGATGTAGCGTGGAGTGTACAGTGAATGTAGATGTAGAGAGGAGTGTACAGTGAATGTAGATGTAGAGAGGAGTGTACAGTGAATGTAGATGTAGAGAGGAGTGTACAGTGAATGTAGATGTCGAGAGGAGTGTACAGTGAATGTAGATGCAGAGAGGAGTGTACAGTGAATGTAGATGTAGAGAGGAGTGTCCAGTGAATGTAGATGTAGAGAGGAGTGTACAGTGAATGTAGATGTAGAGAGGAGTGTACAGTGAATGTAGCTGTAGAGAGGAGTGTACACTGAATGTAGATGTAGAGAGGACTGTACAGTGAATGTAGATGTAGCGTGGAGTGTACAGTGAATGTAGATGTAGCGTGGAGTGTACAGTGAATGTAGATGTAGCGTGGAGTGTACAGTGAATGTAGATGTAGCGTGGAGTGTACAGTGAATGTAGATGTAGAGAGGAGTGTACAGTGAATGTAGATATAGAGAGGGGTGTACAGTGAATGTAGATGTAGAGCGGAGTGTACAGTGAATGTAGATATAGAGAGGGGTGTACAGTGAATGTAGATGTAGAGTGGAGTCTACAGTGAATGTAGATGTAGAGATGGGTGTACAGTGAATGTAGATGTAGAGTGGAGTGTACAGTGAATGCAGATGTAGGGAGGAGTGTACAGTGAATGTAGATGTAGGGAGGAGTGTACAGTGAATGTAGATGTAGAGTGGAGTGTACAGTGAATGTAGATGTAGAGAGGAGTGTACAGTGAATGTGGATGGAGCGAGGAATGTATAGTGAATGTAGATGTAGAGTGGAGTATACAGTGAATATGGATGGAGCGAGGAGTATACAGTGAATATGGATGGAGCGAGGAGTGTACAGTGAATGTAGATGTAGAAATGACTGTACAGTGAATGTAGATGTAGCGTGGAGTGTACAGCGAATGTAGATGTAGAAATGACTGTACAGTGAATGTAGATGTAGAGTGGAATGTACAGTGAATGTAGATGTAGAAATGACTGTACAGTGAATGTAGATGTAGAAATGACTGTACAGTGAATGTAGATGTAGCGTGGAGTGTACAGTGAATGTAGATGTAGAGTGGAATGTACAGTGAATGTAGATGTAGAAATGACTGTACAGTGAATGTAGATGTAGAAATGACTGTACAGTGAATGTAGATGTAGCGTGGAGTGTACAGTGAATGTAGATGTAGAAATGACTGTACAGTGAATGTAGATGTAGAAATGACTGTACAGTGAATGTAGATGTAGCGTGGAGTGTACAGCGAATGTAGATATGACTGTACAGTGGATGTAGAGTGGAGTGTACAGTGAATGTAGATGTAGAGTGGAGTGTACAGTGAATGTAGATGTAGAGTGGAGTGTACAGTGAATGTGGATGTAGTGAGGAGTGTACAGTGAATGTAGATGTAGAGTGGAGTGTACAGTGAATGTAGATGTAGAGTGGAGTGTACAGTGAATGTAGATGTAGAAATGACTGTACAGTGAATGTAGATGTAGAGTGTACAGTGAATGTAGATGTAGAGAGGAGTGTACAGTGAATGTAGATGTAGAGTGGAGTGTACAGTGAATGTAGATGTAGAGAGGAGTGTACAGTGAATGTAGATGTAGAGTGGAGTGTACAGTGAATGTAGATGTAGAGTGGAGTGTACAGTGAATGTAGATGTAGAAATGACTGTACAGTGAATGTAGATGTAGAGTGTACAGTGAATGTAGATGTAGAGAGGAGTGTACAGTGAATGTAGATGTAGAGTGGAGTGTACAGTGAATGTAGATGTAGAGTGGAGTGTACAGTGAATGTAGATGTAGAGTGGAGTGTACAGTGAATGTAGATGTAGAAATGACTGTACAGTGAATGTAGATGTAGAGTGGAGTGTACAGTGAATGTAGATGTAGAGAGGAGCGTACAGTGACTGTAGATGTAGAGAGGGGTGTACAGTGAATGTAGATGTAGAGAGGAGTGTACAGTGAATGTAGATATAGAGAGGAGTGTACAGTGAATGTGGATGTAGTGAGGAGTGTACAGTGAATGTGGATGTAGCGTGTACGCTGTGAAGAGTCAAGCTGGACCAGACAAACTGGGGGGGGGGGGGGTAGGAAGGCACAAAACATCAAAGCAAATGACCCCATGGA
>BLSH010101588.1:66341-81210 GCA_018402905.1 Glandirana rugosa | reverse complement strand
GTAGGTTACAGTGGCGGCTTTTTGGGGGGGGGGGGGGCGGCAAACAACTCCCCCCCGGTTGTTGAGTCGGTTAGTCTGTTGGCGCTCCCCTCGGCACTTACCCCATCTAGGTTGTGGGCTCCATCGGGCGGCGGGCAGGTTGCGGGCAGCGGCTCTTGTGTCCTCTCCTCCTCGGCTTCGGCAGCGGGTTGCGGGCAGCGGCTCCTGTGTCCTCTCCTCCTTGGCTTCGGTGGCAGGCAGCGGACGGGTTGCGGGCAGTGGCTCCTGTGTACTCTCCTCCTCGGCTTCGGTGGCAGGCAGCGGGTGGGTTGCGGGCAGTGGCTCCTGTGTCCTCCCCTCCTTGGCTTCGGCGGCAGGCAGCGGGCGGGTTGCGGGCAGCAGCTCCTATGTACTCGCTTCCTCGGCTTCGGTGGCGGGCAGCGAGTGGGTTGCAGGCAGCGGTCCCTGTGTCCTCTCCTCCTCGGCTTTGGCGGCAGGCAGCGGGCGGGTTGTGGGCAGCGGCTCCGGTGTCCTCCTTGGCTTCAGCAGCGGGCAGATTACGGGCAGCAGCTCCTGTGTCCTCTGCCCCTCGGCTTCGGCGGCGGACAGCGGGCGGGTTGCGGGCAGCGGCTCCTGTGTTCTCTCCTCCTCGGCGGGCAGATTGCGGGCAGCGGCTCCTGTGTCCTCCACTTCAGCTTCAGCGGCGGGCAGGGGGCGGGTTGCAGGCATCGACTCCTGTGTCCTCTCCACCTCGGCTTCAGCGGCGGGCAGCAGGTGGGTTGCGGGCAGCGGCTTCTGTGTCCTCTCCTCCCCCGCTTCGGCGGCAGGCAGGGGGTGGGTTGTGGGCAGTGGCTCCTGTGTCCTCTCCTCCTCGGCTTCGATGTCAGGCAGCGGGTGGGTTGCGGGCAGCGGCTTCTGTGTCCTCTCCTCCCCGGCTTTGGCAGCAGGCAGCGAGCGGGTTGTGGGCAGCGGCTCCTGTGTCCTCTCTTCCTCGGCTTTGGCAACGGGCAGTGGCGGATTGCGGACAGCAGCTCCTGTGTTCTCTCCTCCTCGGCTTCGGCGGCAGACAGCGGGCGGGTTGCAGGCAGAGACTCCTGTGTCCTCTCCTCCTCGACTTCAGCGGCGGGCAGTGGGTGGGTTGCGCGCAGTGGCTCCTCTGTTCTCTCCTCCTTGAGTTGGCCCACCCTTTGCAGCTATAACAGCTTCGCCTCTTCTGGGAAGGCCGTCCACAAGGTTTAGGAGCGTCTATGGAAATGTTTGACCATTCTTCCAGAAGTGCATTTGTGAGGTCAGGCACTGATGTTGGACGAGAAGGCCTGGCTCACAGTCTCAGCTCTAATTCATCCCAAAGGTGTTCTATTGGGTTGAGGTCAGGACTCTGTACAGGCCAGTCAAGTTCCTCCTCCCCAAACTCGTTCATCCATGTCTTTATGGAGTTTGTTCTCTGTACAGCACTGCGGTATATGTCAGAGCTATATAAATGTAAAATAATAATAGTGTGTGACTGTGAGGGGACATTAGAGTGTAAGCTCCTCTGGTGCAGACTTGAGGCCTTCGAATTACATTTGTCTTTTTTGGAGACAAGGTTCGGCTCTCACATATTCATTCCCGTCCAGAACAACTGCAGCAGCCGCCCCTGGAAAATGCCAGCCGGGCCGTAGCTGCCCCTGAATGGCAGCCCAATTCTCCACGTTCATAGCTAACAGTAACACCCAGTGTCCCCGGCGCTCGGGCTGGATCTGTTCTCGGCTGACGCACGGCCTCATTGATGCTTGCCAGCGTATTTTTTTCCAGCCAGGCTCTTTGTTGACATAGGCGGGTAGAGTTGCGCAGCTCGCTTTTCATAATGAAGAGGCTTTGGCTGGAAAGCTGGCACGGCGGTGGCAGAGCTGAGCCTGGCCCAGGTTTCTGCAGGGAGATTCTTCGCCGTAGACAAACCCCCCTCCAACGTCTCGGGATCTCCAGGCCTCAGGAAATCGCTTGCGTTCCTTGTCTTCCAACCGACCGGCGCTGTTGGAATCGCTGCCAGCAACGCAAACCCGGGGCCTCTGGCTTATGACGGGCCCTGCCACCTGGGGCCTCTGGCTTATGACGGGCCCCGCCACCTGGGGCCCGGCCCTTCCCGAGGATTTCCCACATCACGCTCAAATTCCATTCTAAATTCTCATGGATTTTCAGAGTACGGATGTTATGCGACCCTCCTCTTATCTTCGGGCAGGCGGATCAAGGAAAGCCGCGCCGATCCTTTTATATTAAATATATACGGTGCAGATGTGTCCGGCCAAATGTCAGACGCTTTATTACAGATAACCAGGTAGGAGGATGAATTAGAGGATCTAACGACATCTCACCCAGCTCTGAGCATTTCACATAATAATTGATTGATTTATTATTTATTTATTATATATTATTTATAACATTTAGTAATATTTTATTTATTTATTTCTTGCGCAATTACAGATAACCAGGCGATAGAATTTATTATACGTAGTTACATCTCACCCAACTCTGAGAATTTCACATAATAATCAACCAATTAATTTATCATTAATTTTATTAATTTTTTTTTTTTTATTTCTTGATTTGTTTTGTTGTTTTTCTTTTTTTACTTATTTCTTATTTATTTTATTATGATATATATATATATATATATTTTTTTTATTATTATTTATTTATTTTATTATTATAATATATATATTATTTTATTATTATTTTATTTATGTATTGCATTATTTATTTTCTTTTTTTTTAAACAGATAACCAGGTAGGAGAATGGATTATACGTAGTAAGTCTAGGCTCACATCTGTGCGGGCTGCGCTTGATGCATTTTTCAGGCACGTTTTAAGTTTTTAAACCCACGTTTTTTATGCGTTTTTCATGCATTTTGCGTTTTATGGGTTTTTTAAAAATCTTTTTAAACACTCTGTGTATAGCCGCTTGCTGAGTAGCGGGCCAGGAAGCCAGCCGGTGCGTCCTTAACAACCGATGAGCTCCCCGCTGACAGCTGAATGTAAAAAAAAAAATAAGAATTGCCGGCAAAAAAATAATCGAAAAAAAAATGGTGTGGGGTCCTCCGCCATGGCCATACCACCACAGGCCCTTAAGGGATGCCCGCCTGTGATGCCAATCAGAACCCAGCTGTGCCCACCAGGTATGCCAGTCTGTGCCCATCAGGGATGCCAATCAGGGATGCCAATCAGTGCTCATCAGTAATGCTTGTCAGTGCCTCCTAATCAGTGCTGCCTATCAGTGCCCATCAGTGCTGCACATTAGTGCCTCCTCATCAGTATCTATCAGTGCCGCCTCATCAGTGCCCGTCAATGCCACCCCCTCAGTGCCCGTCAGTGCCACCTCATCAGTGCCCGTCTGTGAAGGAGAAAATGTATGTATTTATTTACAAAATTTTATAACAGAAATGAAGAAAAATGTATTTTTTTCTTCAAAATTTCCAGTCTTTTTTCATTTGCACCAAAAGAAAGATCTATTTGTGTGAAAAAAAAATGATGAAAATGTCATATGGATACAGCGTCACATGACCGCGCAATTTTCCACCAAAGTGTGACAGCGCCGAAAGCTGAAAATTGGCCTGGGCAGGAAAAGGGTGAAAGTGGCCGGTATTGAAGTGGTTAAAAAATAATAAATAAAAGCGGAAGAAAAATCTGAAAAATGTAGCAACATATGATGAGAGATGATATATTTCTCTCTATCGGCTGAATAAAAAAAAACCGCCAAACTTCAAAAAGGCTTTAAAAATGCTGTACAGAAACGCTCAAAAACGCGCGTACAAACACATGGCAAAATGTAAGAGAAAACGCTAAAAAAAAACGCAACGCCCGGGTGTGAATGCAGCCTAAGCCACATATGCATTGTGTTAAATTTTATCACAACGCATATAAAAACGTGATATGCATTTTCGAAAGCAAGTATCGTTTTTTTTTAAAGCACAGCGGTGTGAAAAGTGGGCGTAGTAATTGATGAGTGGGTCGCGCACACAATTGGAATAGAAGGGTATTTGGAGCTCGGTTGGTTGATGGGTGAGTTCTCCCGGGGTGACTCTTTAAAGCATTTGAGGAACGGCTGGCATTTCCACCGCCGAGATCCTGAGCCGCCAGCGTAGTCGTCTATGAACGCGGCTCAGAGCTTTTCTTTTAAATATAAATCAGCGTCTTATTGATCCCCCCTGACACCTCCATACAGAGCCTGAATATGGAAATGTATGGGGAGATTGATGCTCCTCTTCCTCCATGGATAGGGCCCCATTCATAGACAGGGACATGCTGGGCTGGATCCAGGCTGCGGCCTCCCGCCATTGTGCGGCCCGTTGGCCCTGTGCACCACGTGGACCGCAAATCATTTTTATTTCCTTTATAGTCCGTGTGAGAGCCCGGCGCATTAAATCATTCGCATCATTGTGACACGAAGAGTGTCGCTGGGGTGACACAAATGGCTATCGTTCCACCGCCGACTTTCCCAGGATGCCCCGGGGGTGAACCTTTTGTTTGTATGGGATAGAAGATACCTGAGCAATGATTTGTTCCTGAGCTGGGTGAGGGTTCGCCTTTGCATGCATGCAGTGTGCAGTGTGCATTAAAACATGAATTGAGGATTATTTTCCGATACGTTGCACACTCATCGGCCACTTCATTACGTCCACCTTGCTAGTAGCAGGTTGGACACCCTTTATTAGGTCCACCTTCCTAGTAGCAGGTTGGACCTCCTTTATTAGGTCCACCTTGCTAGTAGCAGGTTGGGCCCCCTTTATTGGGTCCACCTTGCTAGTAGCAGGTTGGGCCCCTTTTATTTGGTCCACCTTGCTAGTATCAGGTTGGACACCCTTTATTAGGTTCACCTTGCTAGTAGCAGGTTGGACCTCCTTTATTAGGCCCACCTTGCTAGTAGCAGGTTGGACCCCCTTTATTAGGTCCACCTTGCTAGTAGCAGGTTGGCCCCCCTTTATTAGGTTCACCTTGCTAGTAGCAGGTTGGGCCCCCTTTATTAGGTCCACCTTACTAGTAGCGGGTTGGACCCCCTTTATTTGGTCCACCTTGCTAGTAGAAGGTTGGACCCCCTTTATTACGTCCACCTTGCTAGTAGCAGGTTGGGCCCCCTTTATTAGGTCCACCTTACTAGTAGCGGGTTGGACCCCCTTTATTTGGTCCACCTTGCTAGTAGCAGGTTGGACCCCCTTTATTAGGTCCACCTTGCTAGTAGCAGGTTGGCCCCCCTTTATTGGGTCCACCTTGCTAGTAGCAGGTTGGACCCCCTTTATTAGGTCCACCTTGCTAGTAGCAGGTTGGGCCCCCTTTATTAGGTCCACCTTACTAGTAGCGGGTTGGACCCCCTTTATTTGGTCCACCTTCCTAGTAGCAGGTTGGACCCCCTTTATTAGGTCCACCTTGCTAGTAGCAGGTTGGCTCCCCTTTATTGGGTCCACCTTGCTAGTAGCAGGTTGGGCCCCCTTTATTGGGTCCACCTTGCTAGTAGCAGGTTGGGCCCCTTTTATTAGGTCCACCTTGCTAGTAGCAGGTTGGACCTCCTTTATTTGGTCCACCTTGCTAGTAGCAGGTTGGACACCCTTTATTAGGTTCACCTTGCATAGTAGCAGGTTGGACCTCCTTTATTTGGTCCACCTTGCTAGTAGCAGGTTGGACCTCCTTTATTTGGTCCACCTTGCTAGTAGCAGGTTGGCCCCCCTTTATTTGGTCCACCTTGCTAGTAGCAGGTTGGACCCCCTTTATTAGGTCCACCTTGCTAGTAGCAGGTTGGGCCCCCTTTATTGGGTCCACCTTGCTAGTAGCAGGTTGGGCCCCTTTTATTAGGTCCACCTTGCTAGTAGCAGGTTGGACCTCTTTTATTTGGTCCACCTTGCTAGTAGCAGGTTGGACACCCTTTATTAGGTTCACCTTGCTAGTAGCAGGTTGGACCCCCTTTATTAGGTCCACCTTGCTAGTAGCAGGTTGGACCTCCTTTATTTGGTTTCCCTTGCTAGTAGCAGGTTGGACACCCTTTATTAGGTCCACCTTGCTAGTAGCAGGTTGGGCCCCCTTTATTAGGTCCACCTTACTAGTAGCGGGTTGGACCCCCTTTATTTGGTCCACCTTGCTAGTAGCAGGTTGGACACCCTTTATTAGGTCCACCTTGCTAGTAGCAGGTTGGACCCCCTTTATTAGGTCCACCTTGCTAGTAGCAGGTTGGGCCCCCTTTATTGGGTCCACCTTGCTAGTAGCAGGTTGGGCCCCTTTTATTAGGTCCACCTTGCTAGTAGCAGGTTGGACCCCCTTTATTAGGTCCACCTTGCTAGTAGCAGGTTGGACCTCCTTTATTTGGTTTCCCTTGCTAGTAGCAGGTTGGACACCCTTTATTAGGTCCACCTTGCTAGTAGCAGGTTGGGCCCCCTTTATTAGGTCCACCTTACTAGTAGCGGGTTGGACCCCCTTTATTTGGTCCACCTTCCTAGTAGCAGGTTGGACCCCCTTTATTAGGTCCACCTTGCTAGTAGCAGGTTGGCTCCCCTTTATTGGGTCCACCTTGCTAGTAGCAGGTTGGGCCCCCTTTATTGGGTCCACCTTGCTAGTAGCAGGTTGGGCCCCTTTTATTAGGTCCACCTTGCTAGTAGCAGGTTGGACCTCCTTTATTTGGTACACCTTGCTAGTAGCAGGTTGGACACCCTTTATTAGGTTCACCTTGCTAGTAGCAGGTTGGACCTCCTTTATTAGGTCCACCTTACTAGTAGCAGGTTGGACCCCCTTTATTAGGTCCACCTTGCTAGTAGCAGGTTGGACCTCCTTTATTTGGTTTCCCTTGCTAGTAGCAGGTTGGACACCCTTTATTAGGTCCGCCTTGCTAGTAGCAGGTTGGGCCCCCTTTATTAGGTCCACCTTACTAGTAGCGGGTTGGACCCCCTTTATTTGGTCCACCTTGCTAGTAGCATGTTGGACCCCCTTTATTAGGTCTACCTTGCTAGTAGCAGGTTGGGCCCCCTTTATTAGGTCCACCTTACTAGTAGCGGGTTGGACCCCCTTTATTTGGTCCACCTTGCTAGTAGCAGGTTGGACCCCCTTTATTAGGTCCACCTTGCTAGTAGCAGGTTGGCCCCCCTTTATTGGGTCCACCTTGCTAGTAGCAGGTTGGGCCCCCTTTATTAGGTCCACCTTGCTAGTAGCAGGTTGGACCCCCTTTGATGGAGATGTGGTGAATGTGGAGGCCATTGGAGTGCAGTGACCTCATTGTCCAGTGGGGAGATGATTGGAGCTTTGTGACATGGTGCATTATCCTGCTGGAAGGAGCCATCAGAAGATGGGGACACTGCAGTCATAAAGGGATGGACATAGTCAGCAACAATACTCAGGTAGGCCATGGCCCCTAAACCATGCTCAATTGGTACTAAGGGGCCCACAGTGTGCCCATCCCTACACCATTACACTACCACCACCACCCTGAACCGATGATACAAGGAAGGATAGATCCATGCGCCAAATTCTGACCCCACCATCTGAATGTCGCAGCTGAAATCCAGACTCATCAGACCAGGCAACCTTTTTCCAATCTATTGTCCAATTTTGGTGAGCCTGTGTGAACTGTAGCCTCAGTTTCCTGTTCTTAGCTGACTGGAGTGGCACCCAGTGTGGTCTTCCGCTGCTGTAGCCCCTCTGCTTCAAGGTTGGATGTGTTGCGTGTTCAGAGATGGTATTCTGTATACCTTGGGTGTAACGGGTGGTTATTTGAGTTACTGTCGCCTTTCTATCATCTGGAACCAGTCTGCCCATTCTCCTCTGACATCAACAAGGCATTTTCCTCCACACAACTGCCGCTCACTGGATGTTTTCTCTTTTTTCAACCATTCTCTGTAAATTCGAGAGATGGTTGTGTGTGAAAATCCCAAGACGACCACTGCCTTGCTAAAGAAGCTGAGGGTAAAGGTAATGGACTGGCCAAGCATGTCTCCAGAAATAAACCCTATTGAGCATCTGTGGGGCATCCTCAAACGGAAAGGTGGAGGAGCGCCAGGTCTCTAACATCCACCAGCTCCGTGATGTCGTCATTGATAAGTGGAAGAGGACTCCAGTGGCAACCTGTGAAGCTCTGGTGAACTCCATGCCCAAGAGGGTTAAGGCAGTGCTGGAAAATATTGGTGGCCACACAAAATATTGACACTTTGGGCCAAATTTGGACATTTTGACTTAGGGGTGTACTCACTTTTGTTGCCAGCGGTTTAGACATTAATGGCTGTGTGTTGAGTTATTTTGAGGGCACAGCAAATTTACACTGTTATACAAGCTGCACACTCACTACTTTACATTGCAGCAAAGTGTCATTTCTTCAGTGTTGTCACATGAAAAGATAGAATAAAATAGTTACAAAAATGTGAGGGGTGTACTTACTTTTGTGAGATACTGTATAGTTCCCTCCACAGGTCCTATATTATCAGGTAACCTTCTTCATGGTTTATGCTGAGTCATGAGGCTGTTCCAGGCAGAGGGTTGGGTTTAGGAACTAGTCGACTGGGTTATGGACTAGGTCGAGGGTTAGAGATACGTTAAGGGTTAGAGTTAGGTATTAGGTTGAGGGTTAGAGATAGATTAAGGGTTAAAGTTAGGTATTAGGTGAAGGGTTAGAGATAGATTAAGGGTTAAAGTTAGGTATTAGGTTGAGGGTTAGAGATAGATTAAGGGTTAAAGTTAGGTATTAGGTTGAGGGTTAGAGTTAGGTATTAGGTTGAGGAATAGGGATATGTTGAGAGTTAGAGTTAGGGATTAGGTTGGGATTATGAGTTAGGAAATAGTTTGAGAGTTCAGATTAGGTTAAGGGTTAAAATTGAGGATTTGGTTGAGGGTCAGAGTTAGGGGTTAGGTTGAGGGTTAGAGTTAGGGTTAGGTTGAGTGACAGAGTTAGAGATTAAGGTTGGGTTTTAGGGGTTAGGTTTGATGGTTAGAGGATTAGTTAGAGGTTGAGGTATGGGGATTATTTTAAAGCTTAGGTTGGAAAATAGGCAGATTAGGTTAAGGGTTAGAGTTATGGATTGGGTTGATGGTCAAAGTTAAGGAATAGGTTGGGGGTTGAAATTAGGAATTTGGTTGAGGGCTAGAATTTTTGGAATTAGGTTTCATGGTTACCGATACTGATTAGGTAGAGGGTTAGAGTTATAAATTAGTTTGAGGGTTGGGGTTAGGGATTAGTTTGAAATTTAGGGATAGGAACTAGATTGAGAGTTCAGGTCAGGTTATGGGTTAGAGTTCAGGATTAGGTTTAGCTTTGGAATTAGGGATGTGGGTCAGAGTTTTAGGAATGAAAGTGAATGTAAACCCACCACTCATCCAGTATAAATTAATGGCATTGTATTAATGTATATATATACATGCAAGCCTCCTGCATGTATCCCTACCTTGCAAATGTCACCCTCTTCAGCAGCAGCAGCCCCACAAAACTTTGGAAACAGTGGGTAGGTCTCTTTGCTGGAGCTTGTTGGGTGGAGTTGTGATGTCACAAGAATTCCCGCCAACCTCTACACTCCCCTACTTTGATATTCCAGAGTTTTGAAAAACATCTAGTCAAAACTCAAGAAAGACACCACATGACTTCAGCATGCCCAATCATGCTGAGGTGTGGAGCAGCCAATCCTGGGAGAGCTGGAGGAGAAAGAAGGGGGGGTGTGAAGCTTTGTCTGCTCCGTGCATGAGATAAAGAAATTACTTGTCACTCACACAGCATGAGGAAGAAACGTCTCCTAATTTTCAGTTAGTAGTTTTTTTTTCCTTACTGAGAAAAGATAAGAGGATTGCTCAGAGCTGGATGAACTCTTTGTGACAAGACTGGGCACAGATGACATGACATGCTATACTCTACTAGGCATAATTATTAATTAAATATTTTTTTCCAGGTTTAGATCCACTTTAAATTTGATGGTTAGAGTTAGCGATTAGGTTGGGGGTTGGAGGATTATTTTAAAGTTTATGATTATGAAATAGCTTGAGAGTTTTGGTTAGGTTAAGGGTTAGAGTTAAGGATAAGGTTGAGGATCAAAATTAGTGGTAAGATTGAGGGTCAGAGTTTGGGATTAGGTTGAGGGTTAGCAAAAAGGTTGAGGGTTGGAGTTTGGGATTATTTGGAAGTTCAGGGTTAGAGTTTAGAGTTATGAAATAGGTTGAGAGCTTGGGCTGGGTTATGGATTAGCGTTAAGGTTGAGGGTACAAATTAGGGGTAAGGTTGGGGGTCAGAGTTATAGATTAGGTTTAAGATTACCAATTAGGTGGAGGGTTGGAGTTAGGGATTATTTTGAAGTTCAGGGTTATGAACTAGATTGAGAGATTGGGTTAGGTTATGGGTTAGGGTTAAGGATAGGGTTGAGGATCAAAATCAGGGGAAAGGTTGAGGGCCACAGTTAGGGATTAGGTTGAGGGTTAGCAATTAGGTTGAGGGTTGGAGTTAGGGATTAGGTTGAGATTTAGTTTTAGGGATTAGGTTTGATAGTTAGTGATTCAATTGAGGGTTAGAGTTAGAGATTAGGTTGAGGGTTAGGGTTAGCAATTTGGTTGAGGGTTGGAGTTAGGGATTATTTTAAGTTCAGGGTTATGAAATAGATTGAGAGATTGGGTTAGGGTTAAGGATAAGGTTGAGGATCAAAATCAGCGGTGAGGTTGAGGGTCACAGTTAGGGATTAGTTTGAGGGTTAGCAATTAGGTTGAGGGTTTGGAGTTAGGGATTAGGTTGAGATTTAGTTTTAGGGATTAGGTTTGATAGTGATTAAGTTGAGGGTTAGAGTTAGAGATTAGGTTGAGGGTTAGGGTTAGCAATTAGGTGGAGGGTTGGAGTTAGGGATTAGGTTGAAATTTAGTTTTAGGGATTAGGTTTGATAGTTAGTGATTAAGTTGAGTGTTAGAGTTAGAGATTAAGTTGAGGGTTAGGGTTAGCAATTAGGTAGAGGGTTGGAGTTAGGTATTAGGCTGAGATTTAGTTTTAGGGATTAGGTTTGATAATTAGCTATTAAATTGAGGGTTAGAGTTAGTGATTAGGTTGAGGGTTAGCAATTAGGTAGAGGGTTAGAGTTAGGGATTAGGTTGAGATTTAGTTTTAGGGATTAGGTTTGATAGTGATTAAGTTGAGGGTTAGAGTTAGAGATTAGGTGGAGGGTTAGGGTTAGCAATTAGGTGGAGGGTTGGAGTTAGGGATTAGGTTGAGATTTAGTTTTAGGGATTAGGTTTGATGGTTAGCGATTAGGTTGAGGGTTAGAGTTAAGGATTAGGTTGAGGGTTGGAGTTAGGGATTATTTTGAAGTTTAGGTTGAGAGCTTGGGTTAGGTTATGGGTTAGAGTTAGGGATAAGGTTGAGGGTCCGAATTAGGGGTAAGGTTGTAGTCAGAGTTATAGATTAGGTTGAGGATTACATTTAGGAATTAGGTTGAGGATTAGTTTTAGGGATTAGGTTTGATGATTAGAGTGAGAGATTAGGTTGAGGGTTAGGGATTAGATTGAGGGCTAGTGTTAGAAGTTAGTTTGAGATTTTGTGTTGGGGATTAGGTTTAACTTTATAGTCAAGGTTGGGGGCTAGGTTGAAGGTTGAATGTTAGGAAGAGGGTTAGGTCCTTTAGGGTACGATTAGTGATGAGTCAAAATGTTGTATGTGCTAAAAACATTAGTGTTTTATCAATATAGGACACATGGATCTATGCTACAGGAGGACAAAGATAGGAAACTGGTTGTTTATATAGCATAATTCCCCGCTATGGAAACATGGAGTTTGTGCTGTGAGGTTAGACCATTCGTTTTCAGTAGAAGTTGTAAACGGATCATATTCAGCACTAAATTTTCAGCTTTGGATGGACTTAGCCTTTAATCACCTGCACTGACAGCGAGTGTAGCGATGTGAGCCTGATTGCTTCCAAGTAATGGCATGGAAGTTGAAACCGTGGTGTATCATGCTTCACGCAGGTGTCTGCACACATGTACCAGTAAATCACCATGTCCTACAAGCCGTTAGCAATCACTGTACCGTACAAGAACCTGTCTGGCTGTATGAATTCATTTCCTGATGTCAGGTTGACCACAGTGACCCCAGGTCTCCTTGCCATTGTCCAAGGGGGGTGGGTGAGAGGCTAAGGCCAATGTAGTGCATCTTGCAGGAGAAAGTTGATCTCCCCCCTGAGGCCTCTGCTTCTGGGCCCAGGCTGATAAATGGTTTTCCTTGTTCAAATATTTGGAAACCTGATCAAGGAGAAAATGTCTCAGGCACTTGTTCTCCTTCTTAAGATGCAGATAAAAAGGTTCACTGAAAAATAAACATTGCGTGACATAGGCGTGTGCCCCGGATCCCTCCGTGAACGCCATGTTTGTTTCCATGCTCTGGAGCGTATAGACCTCCTCTCCTCTCAGACATGTGTAGAACTCATGTGAAGCAAATTCATTTCCCAAATGTACAGATTCCAAGGCCAGACAACAATCCATGTCTTCAACCGAATTCCTTCCAGGCCTGGAGGAACAGAAGACTCAGGACAGGCCCGGGCTTTAGTGATATTCCCAAATCAGCTTTAGTACATTCCTGCATTAGAAATAACATGCAACTGAACGTTGGTGGGTCCCTGGATAATGGCTTTAGAGAACACCTGTCACAAAGCTTCATGTAACTGCATAAGAAATGTAAAATTATACTGTATATTGCTATTAATTTATGTATGGGGACGTCAACAAGCAGGGCATGTGGGAAGACGTGCTTCTTTGAGCTCCCACATAGATTTTCATCCAATTATATACCGTCATACAGATCCAACCTGACTCTTCTTGTCTCATCTACCCTGCTGCCAGCACATATATTTTCTTGGCTCTCCGTGACCCCCTGCAGCCACGAAGAGGCCGTGGCCTCAAGGCACAACATTACAGGTTCCAGTGGTGTCACACCAATCAACAAGTAAACCAACAAGACCAGAGATGCACTGGAACGATTTACTAGGACTCTAGACAAGGCTAAGGAACATTCTGAGATGCCTTCCCCCCAGTGTGTACAAGGCCCTCCAGCCAGTCAAGTTTGGAAAGTTGGTGGAGAGCTCCCAGGTGACACCATCTTGGTTTATTAATGTATATAGCACATTTGTCCCTGGGGATTCAAATCTGCTGTTGGGGCAGTTGGTGAGGCTGGCATTTTTGTACCAATGAACCAACCAGTATGCCAATGAACCAACCAGTATGCCAATGAACCAACCAGTATGTCTTTGGAGTGCCGGAGAAAGCCCACAAAAGTACAGGGAGGACATGCAAACTCCTTGCAGATAGTATCCTGACCAGGACTCAAACCAGGGATCCCACTGCTGCAAAGCAGAAGTGCCAACCACTAAGCTACTGTGCTGCATAATTACGACAAATAGTCCAAGTGTGGGTGGGTGCAGCGACAATAACACACAATCAGTCCAGATGCCAGAAGCCCAACAGTGAACACTTACGGATGACAGTAGCGTGCAGTGGAACAGGTCTCAACCAAGCTGATAGCGCCTGTCTTGAGGGGTGGAATGCGACCTGGCTGGTCTGAGCCCAAGCGGGGAGGTTTCCAAGAAGAGTGGCAGATCTCTATGCTCCCCTACTCATTTGAAACTTTTTCCTGCCACTAATACTGTCCATGACAAATGGGTGACCTGTCCCTATACTACCCACATGCTAAATACACGCCAAACCCAGGAGCCAGGGTCTTGAGTGGATTCTACCTGATCCAAGATGGCCACCAGAGTCACATGGGCTGTCAACATCCAACTGGATCCAACGCTTTATCTTGGCCTAGGCCAACAAGGCCCAGGCCTAGGGCGGCACTTTGCAGGGGGGGCAGCACAAAAAGACTTCCTGCCAGATTGCACTTTTAGTGCTGCCGGTATGATAATACAGGCAGGGCCGCCATCAGAGGGCGACAGCCCATACATATGTGGGGTCTGGGCGTCTCGAAGGGCCCAGGCAGCGGACCCCAACCAATGAGTTGTTCTGCCGGCAGCCGGCATTTCTGCAACTGTGTGGGGGAGGGGGGACATGAGTTTAGTCTGGCTTGGGGCAGCACAAAACCTAAATACAACACTGATTGGATCCCTGCCCTAGTGACCCTAAGAAACTATAAAGGAACCAGGTTCCTCCTGACTTCCTCTACCTCTGCACTACCGCTACGGTTGAGCCCCACCTGCAGTGGACCTGTCTACACAAGGGTGTCCGTGTCCCGAATCGAACCCGAACGTTTGAGAAAAACGTTCGGGTTCGGGTTCTGGGTTCTGGTATTTTATCACGCATGTTGAATAGCTGCAGGGCAGCCAATCAACAAGCGTTTCACTGGTTTTCCCTAGAAGCCATCACAGCCATGCCTACTAATGGCATGGCTGTGATTGGCCAGTGCATCATGTGACCCAGCCTCTATATGAGGCTGGAGTCACAGTGCTGCATGTCACATGCTCTCTGGGTAGTGTAGGGAGAGGATACTGCCGGCGCTGTGAGGGACAGATTGCAGTGATAATAACTAGGTAGAGATTACTACTACTGCTTTGAGGGACAGATTGTAGATCTAATAACATCTCATCCTGCATTACAGAACGATCTGATTACAGAACGATCTCTCATCCTGCATTACAGAACGATCTGATTACAGAACGATCTCTCATCCTGCATTACAGAACGATCTGATACTGGACTAGCTAGAGATTACTACTGCTTTGAGGGACAGATTGTAGATCTATAACATCTCATCCTGCATTACAGAACGATCTGATTACAGAACGATATCTCATCCTGCATTACAGAACGATCTGATTACAGAACGATCTCTCATCCTGCATTACAGAACGATCTGATTACAGAACGATCTCTCATCCTGCATTACAGAACGATCTGATATCCTACTCATTACGTCCTACTCTCTAGCAAGACATTAGTCTAG
>BLSH010101576.1:0-11873 GCA_018402905.1 Glandirana rugosa | reverse complement strand
CCCCTTAGTCTCTTGGCATAGGAAATTGCTGCTGTGTAGCCGCTGTTCTAGTAAAAACCTAACTTTTTTATTTGAATCTCTCTCCTCCTTTAGTGATGCCATTCGGGAGAAAATGAAGAAGAATTATTTATCAAATCCCAGCTACAACTATGAAATTGTGAACAGAGCCTCCCTGGCTTGTGGGCCTATGGTTAAATGGGCGATTGCTCAGGTAACGTGCCAATGTGCTCATTTTATTCTGTTTGGGGGTTTATTTTCTGCAGGTGAATTCCTACTTTTTAAATGGCTTATGTTGCACTAATGAACTGAACTGTATTGAAGATCTTTGGGGGGAACAAGTCCTGCTTGCTGCATGTATGGTGCCACGGCCTGCATGTTCCCATTCATGTGTGCAATGGTGGGGCAAGCCTAAAACTGGTTGCCAATGTAGGTAAAAAAAATAAAGCACAATGGGCCTAGTTCATATGGGTGATTAGGACTGGTCTGCAAGAATCAGTGGATTCTTGCATCTGGGATCACAGTTGTGGCCACTCTGCCTATTTGAATCAGTGATAAATTGACCGTGTCCATGGATGTCCAGATACACATGCAACGTTTTTTAAAGAGAAGTGCAGCGCTAAACAAATATTCACTCAGACACAATACATATAAAAACCCTTTGCCATATAGAAACAATGTGTAATCCTTGTAGAGGCAAAAGTCTTATGGAAACCATATAGAAAGAGAGCATATAGTCCCTGTAGGGACAAAAGTCAATTAAGTATCATAACACACAGAGTCCAATAGTCAGGCAGGTGGATGCAGATATTGGAGGAGAAATCCGTGCAGAGAGAGCTTTCACCAGCACCCTTACACACTGGCGCTCACCGGAATGCTCGGACCCCCATAACAGAGGTCTAAACAAGCCTGCAATAGAACGCCAGCTGTGACGTGGTAAAGGGGTCCCTCCTGTGCGTGAAATATTCCACCATTAAGTTTCGCTCTTGACAGAATCCTCCGACGTAATTCTCATAAGTGGAAACAAAGTGCTAACATAGTGCAGTACGTTCTTTAAAGAAGTTTTATTAAAAAGAAGCTATTGCACTCGCATGTATCCATGTAGATTCAGGCATTGAAACACATTACGGTTTGTTTCCAACTGAAAAGATGGCCGCCGCGTCCCGGTGCATGATGACATCACACGTCCTTGCTCCTTCCAACACGTTTCGTCATCAGGGGCATTTACCTGCGGTTAGGATGTGCAGATTTCTGCCATTGGAACCTGGTTTATGCCCCGTATTGCCAATGTAAAGGGACCCTTGCACTTTGATGGCTCCTTTTTGTGTGGTAAGGGTGCGCTTGAAGCGTTAATTGGCAATTGAGCTTCCAATGTGCAGAGGCCATTTTGCGAACATCAGAGCACTGATTTGTATGATGGTAAAAGGCCCACAAGTATATCAAGACTGACCTTAACTCTGCTGGAAAGTTGGCATTCTATAAGGGGAGTTTATTCCTGGACTATGCCGTCACCATTTTGGTAGAACCTAACTCAGTTCTTAGACAACATCGAAAGTAACCTTTCTATTGGTGATAAGCTTGTTGGAATGAATTCCTTTATTTTCCCATCTGCTCTAACAGCTGAACTACGCCGACATGCTGAAGCGCGTGGAGCCACTGAGAAATGAACTCCAAAAACTTGAAGATGATGCCAAAGACAACCAGGCAAAGGCCAATGAAGTGGAGCAGATGATCCGTGACTTGGAGGCCAGCATTGCCCGCTACAAGGAGGAGTACGCTGTCCTCATTTCCGAAGCTCAGGCCATCAAAGCGGATTTGGCTGCTGTAGAAGCCAAGGTAAGATCAAATGCACGACACTTGTGTTTTTATATTTTGCTTTTATTTTGGAGAAATTCATATTTTCTTCTTTTTCTGAAGAACTCTAAATGCCCATACACACGGTCTGATGGTTGGTCAACAACGGTCTTCCAACAGCCTGTTGGCCGATAGTCCGATCGTGTGTACGATTCTACAGCCAATTTCCAATCGTCGTTCAACAGAAATCCGACGACGAGACTAAAAAACGTGTGTTGGCCAACAAGCAGTTGACCGATTGTTGGCTCGTGTGTACAGAAGCTGACCAACCAAAAGTTGGATGTGCGAAAACGCGTGCTCAGAATCCAGGAAGTGTTCGGTTGTGTAACTTGTGTTGGTAATTCACAAATGGCATTCACCCGAACTTCCTCGTTATACACCTGGAACACGGCACTATGTTTGGCTTTGTTTGCCGATTACTTGATTCATTTTAGTATGCTAGACCAAACCGCTGTCACCCAATTTGGACAAAAGTTAGACGTTCGGTTGACCAACCATCGGCTCGTGTGTACGAGGCTTTAGTGTTCAAATCTAAGATCTTTTGAGGGGTTGCAGACACTTGCATAGGACCCCAATCCTTGTCACATGTCTGAGCAAAGAATGCTAATTCGGTGCAGCAGAAGTATGAGCTGGGCTGCCAAGACCTGATATGATGAGAGGATCCATGGGCAATGATTTTATTGGGGGGGGGGGATCCTGACATGGTTACAAACCACAGACGGGTATGTAATGGAGGTGGCTGCATGTTTGGCGTCGTATGGACCAATAGTATGCCATCTTGCCCATAGTATGGCCTGATGCACAGCTTCAGACCCTAAAGATGAGCCTTTGGCCACATCACAAAGCAAGGTTGACCTTCACAGGTTTATTTCTATAGGTGTTAAATGTTATCAGCGCTTGCTCCACATTTAATATCTTTCAGCTTTATAGATGATCTGATCTGATCTGATTTTCAGGTGAACCGTAGTACTGCGCTTCTGAAGAGCTTGTCTGCGGAGAGAGAGAGGTGGGAGAAAACCAGCGAGACCTTCAAAAACCAGATGTCCACCATTGCTGGTGACTGTCTGCTGTCCGCAGCTTTTATCGCATACGCCGGATACTTCGACCAGCAGATGAGACAGAACTTGTTCACCACCTGGTCTCATCATTTGCAGCAAGCAAACATCCAGGTAATCTACTCTACTCAGCCTTTTAAATGCTGCTGTTTGCAGAAGAGGACAGGTTTGTTTTCGGTCAGGCTCACACCTCTGCATTTGCTGTAAAATATGCATTGTTACAGCACGGTACCATGATGCTAAAATTGAGCCTTGCGGTACCAATGATTTAAAAAAAATTGTTCAGGTAATTTTTTTTTTTTTTTTTTTTACAATCCATTGCAGGGTAATGGCAGCCTGTTCAAAATGAATGGGTCGACTTACTGCAACGCATTTAATGCGTGATTGAATGGTTAAATATAATGGTGCACGGAATGGAAATTTTGGCACGGTTATAATATGCAGCCTACCTGTGCCTGGGCACTGACAGGCGGCACTGGTTGGCACTGGCAGGTGGCACTTGATCGTACTGGCAGGTGGCACTTGATCGTACTGGCAGGTGGCACTTGATCGTACTGGCAGGTGGCACTTGATCGTACTGGCAGGTGGCACTGGATGGTACTGGCAGGTGGCACGAGATGAGAAGATTCACATTGCACAGATCACGCGGCTTGTAAGAGCCACTCTGTGCATGAAACTGTCACGTAATTACACTGAATGCAGAGAGAGCTGTCAGATCTTCACGCTGATGTCGGAGGTGGGCGGGACCGAACAGCTAATGACACCCACCCAGCCCCTATCCCATTGGCTGGCATTTGATAGCTGTTCGGTCCCGCCAACCTCCGACATCAGAGTAAAGATCTGACAGCTCTCTCTGCATTCAGTGTAATTACGTGACAGTTTCATGCACAAGAGCGGCTTTTACAAGCCACACGATCTGTGCAATGTGAATCTTCTCATCTGCATCCATTGCGGGGGTATGTGATGCACACATACCCCCGCAATGGGCGGTACCCAGGGCACACCCCGCCCCCTTTCGGTATCGAGCAGTTTCGGGTTTTTTTGCTGATTAATTTTCGGCTGCCGAAATTTCAGTGCCTCCCTAGTTAATTTACAGAATGATCCGAATCTGCTTTACTAGCTTGTTTTACCTTTACTGTGCCTTTTTACATATTGGTTTTCTTTCTTGTCCGCAGTTCCGCACGGATATCGCCAGAACAGAATATCTGTCCAATGCAGATGAAAGGCTCCGCTGGCAGGCCAGCTCCTTACCTGCGGATGATCTGTGTACGGAGAACGCCATCATGCTGAAACGCTTCAACAGGTACGTCTTTTTTACTCAACTCAAGGGCTGACCATTTCCGGTGTCTTATTCAGGTATAGTTAGAGATTCAGGTATGGTATACATTTTTTTTGTGAAATATATACATTATTTTTTTTATTTTTATTTTTTTTTGCAGCACTACTAGTTATTACAATTAACCAGTGACAAACTGGAAAGAATCTGAGTCCAGAAAAAAAGTCCAATGTGGTAAAATAGTCTGGTGTCTGAGTGTAGAAGTTTCAGATTCTTTCTAGTTTCCCACTGATTGTAATCAATAAAAAAAATCTTGTATATATTCTTTAACAATCCATTCTGAGTGTTTCTTTTGTCAGCTGCTTTCTCTTTTTTGATCTGCCAGCGTGATATTTGTTGACAGTGAGGTATTTTTTTCTTTCCATAGTTGCATTGTTCCTGTTTTGGACCAATGTAACGATGTGCATATCACACCTTTCATATCTTCTATAACCACTTCAGCCCCGGAAGGATTTCCCACGTTGGGACCAGATCACTTTTTGTGATTCGGCACTGCGTCGCTTTAACTGACAATTGCGCGGTCGTGCAGCGTTGTACCCAAACAAAATTTGCGTCCTTTTTTTCCCACAAATAGAGCTTTCTTTTGGTGGTATTTGATCGCCTCTGCGTCATTTCTGATCGCCGCTATAAAAAGAGGGACAATTTTGCAAAAAAAAAAAAAGTTTCTTATTTATTGCTAAAATACAAATACAAAAAAAATATAAAAAAATTTTTTTGTTCATCGGTTTTGGCCGATTTATATTCTTCCTCATATTTTTGGTAAAAAAAAATTGCAATCGGCGTTTATTGATTGGTTTGCGCAAAAGTGGCCGCCTTTATGGATGATAATTAATTTCTGGGGTTTTTATTTTTTTTTACTAGTAATGGTGGCGATCTGCGTTTTTTTGCAGTACTGCGATATTGCGGCGAACATGTCAGACCATTTTGACACATTTTTGGGACCAATGACATTTATACAGCGATCAAAAATTGAAATGTCCACTGATTACTGTATAAATGTCAATGGCAGTGAAGGGGTTAACCTGCAGGGGGAGATCTAGGGGGTAACCGTGTTCCCTGGGTGTGTTCTAACTGTGCGGGGGCTGGGCTACCATGGGCATAAGAGATCTAACTGATCCCAGTGACCGGGATCAGTAGATCTCTTATGTCCCCATTGACAGAGCGGGGAACCGTCGTGTTTACATCGGCGGTTCCCTGTTCTTTAGCTGTGGCCGCTCATCGCAGCTCGCCGGCGGACATCGGGTCCGCCCAACCCGCGGGCACACGCCCCCTAGCGGCCATCCGCAGATCGCCTCTTATTTACGGCGATTTGCGGGAAGCATCCACACTGCACCGTAAATATACTGCGCGCGGTGTGGAAGCAGTTAATTTAGAGTAGTTGGAACTAGAATGTGCTTCTGCACTTAGGGGCCCGTTCACGCCTAGGCGACTTGTGTCGCCTCAAATCGCCTGACATCAGAAATCCCATTGAAATGAATGCAGCCTTCTTAATAGGTGCTACTCAAGTCGCTCCGACTTCAGAGCGACTTCTGAAAAGGGGTTCCTGTACTATTTCAAAGCAACCAATGGAAGTCTTTCAAGTCGGATCACCATCTATGAAGAAGCGACTTTACAGGAAAAAAAGAATTTTTGATGGCAAAGTCGCCTGGCACGGAAGTCGCTTCAGGTCACGTTGTAATGCACAAAGTAGCTCTGAAGTCGCTTTCAAATCGCCTAGCAAAGTCACCCCTGAAATCGGATTGCCTATGTGTGAACTGGCCCGTAGGCGTTGGCTATTCAGACTAGGATTTCTTGTTTAAATTTCTTATGTTGCCTCCGTTTCCAATTTACTTTAGGGACAGTTGGGAACATGGACAGGAGAGTGTATAGAAGCAGTGATGGGGAACCTTGGCACTCCAGATGTGTTGGAGCTACATTTCCCATGATGCTCCACTACACTAGAGAGTGCATGAGCATCATGGGAAATAGTTTCAAAGCATCTGGGGTACCAAGGTTCACCATCACTGGTGTTAGAGGCAGTAGTGTGTGCAGAATATTATGGTTTTAAAGAATGAGATACTGTTGAACCTGGGGGGGCATTCCATACCAGAAGGTAAAGCCAATGTGGGATCACATGCTGTAATCCTGTGTGTGTTCCAGGTATCCTCTGATCATTGACCCGTCAGGCCAGGCTACAGAGTTCATCATGAACGAATACAAGGACCGCAAGATCACCCGCACAAGCTTCCTGGATGACGCATTCAGAAAGAACTTGGAAAGCGCTCTGCGTTTTGGAAACCCGCTACTTGTCCAGGTGAGGTCAGATCTTTCAAACTGAACAAAGGGTCTTCCGATTTGTCCAATTACATCCTCCTTTGGCTGTGATGGTCATCTTTTATTGTACTGCATGGTAATGACACCAGAGCTCTGTTTAGAGTGGTAATATATTGAACCCAGTCTGCTGTAATATTACAACTTCTTCCCAGTGCACACGTTCCTGTTAAATTGTTGTGCATTTAAGTGGGTGCTGAAGAAACCACCAACTGCAATCGTGAATAGAGAGAATGTCACCATCACACAGTGGAGCTCCACTATGGGTACAAAGCTTTATTCAGTGTTCACATCGTTGCAGCAAATGGCAATGTTTACGAGCCTCGCAGGACCCCTTCATCAGGCATGTCACATGCCTGATGAAGGGGTCCTGCGAGGCACTAAAACGTTGATATCTGCTGCAACGTGATTGCTGAATAAAGCTTTGCCACAGGGGGGGCACGTTCATGACTGGGCTTGGAGGAAGTGGGTTGACTGATGCTGGCTATCATTTAGTCCAGGGGTCTAACCCTAACCCCTGACCTCCTAAACAAAGGGCCAGTTTACTGTCCTTCAAACATTATGGGGGAGGGGCGGACTGTGGTCAGTGGGAGTAGAAAATGTCCTGGCGTCAGAGGGAGTAAACGATGTCCTATGATTGGTATTAGGGAGGAATAGTGCCCAATCATTGGTGTCAGTGAGACGAATAGTGCCCCATTGCTGGTGTCAGTGGGAGGAATAGTGTCCCATCATTGGTATCAGTGGGGAGGAATAGTGTCCCATCATTGGTGTCAGTGGGAGGAATAGTGTCCCATCATTGGTGTCAGTGGGAGGAATAGCGCCCCATCATTGGTATCAGTGGGAGGAATAGTGTGCCCCATCAGTGGGAGGAATAGTTGTCCCATCATTGGTGTCAGTGGGAGGAATAGTACCCCATTGTTTGTGACGGGGGAAATAATGCCCCAAGGGCTGGATAAATGCAAGCAAAGGGTGACATCCGGGCCACAGTTTGGAGACCCTTGATTTAGTCTATTGGAGAAAAGGCAGTACAGCAGGGGTCAGCGAAATGTATGTGTAGTTCTGTTTCTACTACTAGGTGACTTCTTTGGGTCTGATGCATTGTAACATTTTTATTTTCCCTCTTTAGGATGTGGAAAGCTACGATCCAATCCTGAACCCGGTCCTGAATCGCGAGGTTCGTAGAACTGGGGGCAGAGTGTTGATCACACTGGGGGATCAGGACATTGACTTGTCCCCATCCTTTGTAATCTTCCTCTCCACCAGAGATCCCACGGTAAGTTGGCACAGGTGGGTTCTGAGAAATGACGCCTTGAATGGCACCCTTCCAAATGCTGACTGTTTTTTATCCATTTTTTTTTAAAAGGTGGAATTCCCGCCAGATCTGTGCTCCCGTGTAACATTTGTCAACTTCACTGTGACTCGCAGCAGTCTGCAGAGCCAGTGCCTGAACGAGGTCCTGAAGGCAGAAAGACCCGATGTGGATGAAAAGCGATCGGATCTCCTTAAACTTCAAGGTGAGCTCAGGCAGTTGAGTGAAACGGGACATATAGGCTTTATTCACACTTGTGCGACTTGTCATGCAACTTTGGAAGGCAAGTTGTTCCTTATGTTTTCCAATGATAACCACATATGGGTAACTTAAAGTTGCGACTTCAGATTGGTTAATGCACTACTTTGGTCTGCCTTTTCGTGCAACTTGAAGGCCACAGACTTTAAAGAGGTTGTAAAGCCTCTGGGAAAAAGAAAACCCCGCAAGAGCGGCATAATGAGCTAGTATGCATCGCATACTAGCTCATTATGAAATACCTTAGAACGGCACTCCGAGTACAGGGCCAACATCTTCGTCCCACTGTTACTTCCGGGTTCACGGCTCCGGCCAATCACAGCGCCGGAGCTGCAATTCCCGAAAGTAACAACGGGACAAAGATGTCGGCCCTGTAATCGGTGATGACGTCACGCACGCGGGAGCCGTCATTAACGGCACGGCCCTATAGAAACCGCACCAAGTGGGCCCGTTTCTTCAGTGCGCTTGTGCCGACGTCATACAGCGATTATCTCCTATGCAAGTTTAGGAGATATTCTCGGTACTATTAGGCCTTATTATAGGCTTACCTGTAGGTAAAAGTAGGTTGACAGCCACTTTAACCACTTGCTTACTAGGCACTTAAACTCCCCTCCTGCCCGGACCAGTTTTCATCGCTGCCGCTCTTTCAATGACAATTGCGCGGTCGTGCGATGTTGCACCCTAACAAAATTGACGTCCTTTCCCCCCCCCACAAATAGAGCTTTCTTTTGGTGGTATTTGATCACCTTTGCGGTTTTTATTTTCGTGTCCAAAAATAAAAAACAAATTTATTCCTCAGTTTAGGCCGACGTATATTCTACGTATTTTTGGTAAAAAAAAAGTTAAGTTTATATTGATTGGGTTGCGCTAAAGTTATAGTGCCTACAAACTATGGAAATTGGTTTATGCCATTTTTTTTTTTTTTTTTATTTACTGGTAATGGCGGTGATCTGCAATTTTTTTTTTATTTTTTTTTTTTTTATATCGGTACTGTGATATTGCGGCGGTCATGTCGGACATTTTTGACACATTTTTGGGACCCATGATATTTATACAGCGATCAGATCTAAAAATAGCCACTGATTACTGTATAAATGTCATTGGCAGAGAAAGGGGTTAACAACACTAAGGGGGCGATCAAGGGGTTAAATGTGTTCCCTCATTGTGTTCTAACTGTGTGGGGGCGGGGCTGACAGGGACATAACAGATCTAACTGATCCCGATCACAGATCTCTCATGCACCCCCCCCCCCCACAGAGCGGGGAACCTCTGTGTTTACATTGGCGGTTCCCCGTTTTGGCTCTGTGAAGGGATCGCAGGTCTCCGGCGGACTTCGAGTCCGCCGGACCCGCGAGATTGGATCACGCAAAGGGGAGGACGTCAAGTGATGCGCTGTAGCTGTCAATCGGCTATAGCGCGGATCTGAAGTGGTTAATGTTAACATTCAAAAGTTGCATGGAAGTTGTACAATGCAACAGTTGTCCATTATCGCTGGTCAAGGTCGTCTCCAAGTCGCACCCATCCAAAGTTGCACTCCAAAGCTGGCGTAACTTTGGAGTTGTGCAAGTGTGAATGGAACCATAATGGAAATGGTTTAATGCATGTGACCAGCTAGGGTGTAACTACGTTGAATTGAGTTGCAGCACCCATCTATTAGTTGAAGCCAGGCTTACAGAGGGAGTGCGTGTTGGCTGATGAGCGAGGAAGGAGGGGAACTTGGTGAATGTGATGTACATGATCTCCTCATTGTACAGTTGCGGATGCTTTTACCAGTTTCGCAGGTTGTTTCTTGCATTCCCATGCAGGGATAGGAAATGATGGCATTCTTGCTTTCCAGGTGAGTTTCAGCTCCGCCTGAGACAGCTGGAGAAATCTCTTCTTCAGGCTCTCAATGAGGTGAAAGGTCGCATACTGGACGATGACACCATCATCACCACACTGGAGAATCTGAAGAAGGAGGCAGCCGAGGTGACCCGCAAGGTGGAAGAGACGGACATCATCATGCAGGAGGTGGAGACCGTGTCCCAGCAGTACCTGCCCCTGTCCACCGCCTGCAGCAGCATCTACTTCACAATGGAGTCCCTCAAACAGGTGAGGAACCTCGCCAGTCTCCTTGTATGACAGAGCGTCCCATGTGGGGTGCAGGTCTGCCATTCTTTTAGTGTTTTAGTATTGCAAGCCAGCAACACCTGTACAGTTTTTTTTTCATTGGGACATTTGCTTTAAAGTAATTTAACACGACCAACGCACTTTCTTTTCTGTACTTTGATGATTGCTTGTTGGTCGTCCTTTGTAGAGTCTTCAAGTATCGGTTATATGCGATTCTCGTCTCCTCTGTTGGGCCACCCTTCATATCTTCATGTTTTTTTGGTGCTGTCGTTTTTTTAGAAAGGAAACCTAATCTTCAGGTTGTTGGTCTTCCCATTCCAGTTCCCAACCCCACCCGCTGCCATTACTGTGGTAGTGTTAGTGGGGTCGTCAAATGTGCTAATACAGTGGGTAGAGGGGCAAACCTCCAAGAGTGTCAGACCTGGAAGACCTTTCAGACAGCTTTATCTCTTCAGTAGAAGACCCTTTTTAGATCTGCTTTTCTTCATGAAGTGTTGTGATTTAATTTTATCTCTTTTCTTGGTGTAGATCCACTTCCTGTACCAGTACTCCCTGCAGTTCTTCCTGGACATCTACCACACTGTGCTCTATGAGAACAGCAACCTCAAAGGCATCACCGACCACACTCAGCGTCTGTCTGTGATCACCAAGGACCTCTTCCAGGTACGGTGACCCCCCCCAATGTCCAGTTTATCGTTCTTCAGTGTAGGAGTTACCTGTTCCCTGTGCTATGGAATGTGAATTGGATGGATATATATGTATTATAGTTTTTTTTTTTTTTTTTTTTTTCTAGGTGGCCTTTAACCGGGTGGCCCGAGGGATGTTGCATCAGGACCACATTACCTTTGCGATGCTGCTGGCCAGGATTAAGCTGAAGGGAACTATTGGGTAATGTTTCTGGGATTTGTTTTTTCCTCCCCTGTAGGTTAGGATAATTTTGGCACCCCCCTGAGTCAAAGGGGAACTCCAGCTTTTGAGATACTTGACCTGGTTTGTTTGGGCCAGCTCCCAAAAATGTCCCTCGCCAGCATGTAAGGCGCCATACACACTGAGGCTGATAAATGGACGTTCAGGGGCATTTGTTTTTTTTTTCAGCTGCCCCTGAGCTCTCCTGTTATCTTATCAGTCCATGTACACAGGGTCTCCTCTGTTATCAGTACATTTACACAGGATCTCCTCTGTTATCAGTACATTTACACAGGGTCGTTTAAGGTCATTTCCAGGCAGTTGAGTTTAGAGGCTTTTTTGGAATGCAAAAAAAATGGTTACAGACGCCAGTTCAGAGGCATTTGAAACGCCAAACCGCTTCTAAACGCGGTAACGTGCGTCTAAGAGCTTTTTGTTTACAGTCATTTCCATTTTTTTTAAAAAAAAAAATTCAAAAACGCTCCTAGAGGCGAACGCGGCATGCAAAACGGGCGTTTTAGACGCCGGCTTCTGGCTGTCAAAAAAAATCTTTCACGGGAGGTTGAAAAAGCGTCCTGTGTGCATTGAAGGCTAAGGCTGCTGGATGTGCAGTATAAAGTGTAGCAGAAGCTACAACCTATATGCTAAAGATGGTCTGCACCTAAATGGAAGGGGGTCTGTTGTGCTAGGGGAGAGGTTTATGGGAAGGCTGGAGGAGTATTTAAACTAGGATTGAGGGGGG
>BLSH010101506.1:263997-293398 GCA_018402905.1 Glandirana rugosa | reverse complement strand
GAGGGAGAGATGATCAAAAATTGGTTTTATCCCAGAGTGAGGATATAATATGGATTTCATTGTTAGCCCATAGTCTTAAAATTATCCAGATATTAACCTTAATATAAATATAAAAATGAAAGAATTCATGGCACAATACACAGTTACAACATTACATTTAAAATTCAAACTAAGCATATCAGAAAAACCCAACCTAATATTTCATACAGTGCAAATATTTAATAGGCTTGACTTAGTCCTCACAGTAAAAAAAATAGTGGCAATCGCATTAAAAAAATATTCCCAGCTGTATAATAGACATCAATCACACTGTTGATAATAAAGTATATTTGATCATCAAAGAACATGGCAGATGAATGTGTACAGCAGCTTATTGGAGCTAAACATATCTGAGATATTTCTGATTTGAGCTAGGGCAGCACAAAGGTCACTCTTCTTCTCCAAGTGCAGGATGCACCCCAGAATCCAATCTGCAACCATTGATAGGATGTTTTCTCTGTTAACCCACTGCTGTCTTGGTGATGGCAGGTTTGGATCACAGAACATTAAGCTACAGAGCAGACACAGGGTAAAAAGCAATTAAAAATCACATTTTACAGGAGACCGCAGACTAGATATTTCTCTCAATGTAAGTTTCCTTCAATTGTTCTGAAAAGCTATTTGACCACAGTGTGTGTATTCCATGTTTTTCACATTATAATCATATAAACAGTAATCCTTTTTCTGTGACAGAGTTAACAGAAATTTCAATCAATATAAAAATTAAAAACAGTATACTATGTTTCAATAAGCTTTACAAATCAGTCACATTGCCAATTAAAACAACAACAAAAAATAAAAATAAACACCCATTTAGGGTGGAGCGGTGTGACAGCTAACCCGAACCGCTATTCTCCTCCTCTTCTGTTCTCCTGCGCTGAAGTCCTGAGTCTCCAATCTCTATCTTACTGCGCTCTGCAGGTGGAGCAAGTTCTTCTAATTGCCTCATCTGTGCAATTTCCAATTCCTCAAGTCTATTGCGAAGCATAGAAAGCTCTCTTTGATGCTGCTCCTCCTGAAAGGAAGACATGTTAGGTTACAGTACAAACCGAAGTTAACTATTCACTTTTTCCCCATAAAAGGGCCTTTCACTTTAATCAGGGATGTCAGTTTAAAGTCCAGCATGTAAGTATACTGTTGCTGATACACTTGTGAGAGATTTGGGCGTAAACATAACAGAGCCCCTGCAGTCACCATTATCCCCACAAAAAAAATCACAGATGAAACAAGAAACATTTCAAACAAAAAAAAATGATTTGTCAGTCATAGAAAAAATGAAGTGAAGCTTTAAGGTGTCACTATACCACATCACCAAGAAAAGCTTTACTAAATGCTGTTCATACTCACTCATTTTCTGTATTCTGCAAAAAAAAAACAAAAAAAAAAAAACCTAGTTGATCCTGCTGTTTTCTATCTCTCCACCTTCTGTTCATGTCCCCAATTCAGCTAGGGATTTTGCAGAGCAGTGTTGGCAGCTCTGCACATGCTCAGTTTTCAGGGAGTGTCTATGCTGAACACTTCCTCCCTATCACATCTGAGCAGCCCATGTGTGTGTGTCACACATGTGGGCGTATGCATAGTGGTAAATGACAGCCCACTCTCTCCCTACTCCTCCATGCCCACTAACCAGGTATTCAAAGACACAGGCAGGAGGGGCGTAACACAGCCTGTGACTGACAGAGATCCGCCCACACCATGTTATTGCCAAAAAGTAATTTAAAATATATATTTGTAGGACAATTTAAAACAGTTTATTTATATTATTTATTTTTACTCTGTATTCCAAAGGCTTTTTTTTAACTTTGAACATGTGACCAGAAGTTCCTCCTGCTTATGTTACTCTGCAGACAGGCTAAGAAAGAGCTGGGTCATGTGACAGCTGCATATCGATTGGGAAAAAGGTACTTAGATGCTTTTTTTTTTTTTTTTATTAACCACTTGCCGACCAGCTGCTATCGTTTGACGACTGCAGGTCGGCTCTCCTGCGTAAATCTCCTTAGCTGTACGGGGGTTCGTGCACGAGTGATAGGGAGCGCGGGAGCGTGCCTGGCAGACATTGAGTCCGCCGGGCATGCGATCGCTCTGTACAGAGGCAGAATGGGGATCTGCCTATGTAAACAAAGCAGATCCCCATTCTGACAGGGGACATGGCAGAGATCTACTGTTCCCTGTCATCGGGAATAGTGATCTCTGCCATGTCCCTGCTAGCCCATCCCCCTACAGTTAGAACACAGTGAGGGAATACTTAACCCCTTGATCACCCCCTAGAGTTAACCCCTTCCCTGCCAGTGTCATTTTTACATTGATCACTGCATTTTTATAGCACTGATCAATGCAATAATGTCAGTGGTCCCCAAAAAGTGTCATTTGGGGTCAGATTTGTCTGCCGCAATGTCGTAGTCCCGCTAAAAATTGCAGATCTTCGCCATTACCAATAAAAAAAATAAATAAATAAATAAAAGTCCCTAAATCTATCCCAAAGTTTGTAGACGCGACAACTTTTGCACAAACCAATCAATATACGCCTATTGCGATTTTTTTTTTACCAAAAATATGTAGAAGAATATATATGGACCTAAACTGATGAATACATTTGTTTTTTTTATATATATTATTTTATACGTATTATAGCAAAAAGTAAAAAAAAAAGTTGTTTTTTTTTTCAAAATGGTTGCTCTTTTTTTGTTTATAGCGCAAAAAATAAAAAAACACAGAGGTGATCAAATATCACCAAAAGAAAGCTCCATTTGTGGGGAAAAAAAAAGGACATCAACTTTGTTCGGGTACAACATCGCACGGCTGTGCAAATGTCAGTTAAAGCAACGCAGTGCCGCATCACAAAAAATGGCCTGGTCAGGAAGTGGGTAAATCCTTCCGGGGCTGAAGTGGTTAAAATAATTACAGTTCCATCATCCACATAGAGAAAGAAAAGGCATAATGTAAATTAAACAGTGTGTGTTTAGTATCACTTTAAATCTTGTCCTGCCTTTTTTCCCACTAAAATGAACCAATGAAGACAACATTCCAGGCTACAAACAGATGAACTAATTATTTGTTAAAGCGGAAGTTCAGTCATTTTTTCATCTTTCCATCTATTAAATCCTCTGCCCTTGTTGTTTTAACTTTGGATAGTAAAACATGTTTTTCCTGCCAGTAAATACCTTATAAAGCCCACTTCCCGTTTCTTGTCTGGTAAAATGCCTTGGCATTTGACATTATGCACAGCTCTCTGCCAGGGAGGGGGGTGAGTCATAAGAGGGACAATGAGAGCCACAGAGCTGGAGGTGTGCCTCTGTGTGTTTGTGTAAATGAAGTGAACAGGCAGCAGCTTCAGCTGCCCACGGTTAAAATGGATGCAGCCAGACTCAGTGGAGGAAGATTTCTGCAGCATATTTGGCAAGTACAGAATCACAGTACATATAAAATAATCTGCAAAGTGGTTGGAGGGAAGCTTCAGAATGGCAAAGAGGTTTTTATTACAAATTATGTGAGCAGACTGCAGTTCCTCTTTAATGTAGCCTTGACTTACATAAGAAAGCATTAAAACCACTCACAGAAAGATTTATGCCAAAGAGCAGAATTCCCAGTTCCCCTCCTATAAATTAGCTAATGAACAAGTAGTCAGAGAGATCACGACTAGCTTGTGAAGTGTAAATTGTATTATGCTGACAGCTCTAGAGGCCTTAAAACCGGTACCAATGGCATCTGACTGGGATGCTTCAGAGATTATTCAGAAGCATAGATTATTTTAGCTGCTTTTCACCTGCTTCAAGTAAATTTGCATTTCAATAGACTTATGTGAGTGAAAAACCCATCCAAAGCAGAAGAGTCCAGGCTCTTAGAGCCTGTCAGGGAAAGGATAGGAAATAACCTATATAGCTCCATTACTGGGTATATAACCTTTGCACTGGAAATGGAACACTGCTTTAAACAGGAATGGTAGCCTTTAACCTCTTCAGCCCCAGAAGGTTTAACTCCCTTCCTGACCAGGCCATTTTTCGAAATAATGCACTGCGTTAATTTAACTGACAATTGCATGGTCGTGTGACAATATACCCAAATAAAATTGATGTCCTTTTTTCCCCACAAATAGAGCTTTCTTTTTGGTGGTATTTGATCACCTCTGTGGTTTTTATATTTTGCGCTACAAACAAAAAAAGACCGACAATTTTGAAAAAAAAAAGAAAAAAAAACAATATTTTTTACTTTATGCTATAAAACATCAAATAAAAAAAAAATATTCATTAATTTAGGCCAATGTGTATTCTGTTACATGTTTTTGGTAAAAAAAAATCCCAATAAGCGTACGTACATTGATTGGCTTGCGCAAAAATGTTATAGCGTCTACAAACTATGGGATATATTTACGGAATTTTTATTTATTTACTAGATTTTTAGCGGGACTACGACATTGAGTCAGGCAATTTGGGCACCTGACAATTTTTTGGGGACCAGTGACACTAATAGTGATCAGTGCTAAAAAAATGCACTGTCTCTGTACTGACACTGGCAGGGAAGGAGTTAACATCAGGGGTGACCAGAGGGTTAAATGTGCTCCTAGGGAGTGCTTTCTAACTGTGTGGGGGATGATTTGACTGGGGGAAGACAGAGATCTGTGTTCCTGCTTAGCAGAAACACAAGATCTCCATCTTCCCCTCTCACCAAATGCTGGTCTGTCTTGTTTATTCCTGAAAATGAGGAGTATATCTGTGTGGGGTTAAAACTTCAATCCAAACATATACAAGGCAAAAATCAATGCAGCTCTGTAATCATTAATACACTTCTAAATTAATTTTCATTAAATGTAAGCAGTGTAAGTACCTAAATTTGACACGGTATCAGCCTTTCTCAGGCTACTGATGCATTAAAGCCCAGAAAAGGGGAGAGAGAAGCAACACAAGGAGCCAAACAGGTGTGCTGCAGTGCTGATATATATATATATATATATATATATATATATATATTCATTCAGGGGCTCCTTAGGCCAACAGAAAACTAGATGAAGATTAACAACATACTTACAATTACCCCAGGGTACCTGCCTTCTGGCTCTTTGGTTAGTCTGATTGCTGATAAACAATCATTATATAGTATATTTTCAACATATATTCTAATTTTGCTATCAATTTGTTTAGTATAAAGGTATCCATTTCAAGCTGAGCTGTGTACATATTTACCAATACCATATCAGATCGGCGCTGCTCCAACCCTGCAGTGTCAATCTCCCAAGTTTACTCTGTATTCAGGCGCCAGAAGAAATAGAGCACCTCACTCTAAAATGTAATATAGCATGCAGATACCGCCACACACTGTATTCAACCCTAATAAAAGGTGAATGAACGACTGGCTTCAGCTTAGCAGATTAGGCCCAGTGTGGCTGAAACATGTCAGAGAAGCGTGACTGATGGGCTAGGATCTGAACTGACGCCAATTTTTCATTCACCTTACATTGGAGTTGAATACAGTGTGCGCTGGTATCTGCATGCTGTGTACATATTTAAAGATGCATATTTTACATGTTTACATGCACATTAAGATACTGCTGAAATAATTCCATAATGAAATTTCCTATTGTGAAGTCCATGAAGGTGAGAACATGGTTTACCTGAACACTATGCACAGAAAACCCAGCACCTGGAACCAAAGTGGAAGACAGGTAACTAGCAGGGTTCAGAAAGCCAGATGTGGCAATGTTGGGTCCAAGTATTACAGTGCGAAATTCATTGTGTCTCCGCTGGAGGTCCTTTAACCTTTTCTGAAGACGTACATACTCTTCTTGGGGAATGTTTTGTCTAAAGCATGAGTAAAAAAAGGAATTATAGACAAAACTGTTTACATTTGGGGAAAAAAAAGATGCAAACATTTCAAGTTTTCAGTCTCCACTTCAGAATTTGGTTGCTAGATAAGGTAACGAAGACTTACATAACTGTAAGTGGACCACTGCAGGCCTTTGAGGGGCACATCATGGGGTACTTCATAGGCAGTGAGGGTATTAGGCATTGTGACCCCCCAAAAAAATTAAGGGTGGTGCTTCAGGCTCTAGTAGGTCCTTATATGCTGACAACCACTGGGACTGCAGACAGGGAAAGAGCTCGTCTAAGCTCCATAGAAGTCAATGAGGAAGGAAAAGAAGTCCCAGATATCACACAAAACCCTATTGTAAAGAGTGGAAGCAGCCTCAGCCTAGATTCTGTCCAGGCCACACCCAGTCATGTTTCACCCCACCCAGGAGACTGACCAAGCCTCATGGGCAGGGTGAAACATTTTGGGGGTGTAGCCTTGACAGAGCCTAGGTTGAGGGCTGCTTCCACTCTTTACATGAGGGTTTTGTGTGATGTGCAGCTCTCAGTATTAGCCATTTGCACAAAAAAAAAAAATAGTAATAAAGCATACCTCCATATCGCAGGGAGTGATGTCCCCATTCTTTCAACAAGATCTCAAGGAAAATGCAGTACCTGAAATCTCACAAAATGATGCTACAGCACAGGGCAGTAGCATCTTCTCACAAGATTTGGGCTATTCAAATCTAGGCAACGCAGGCTAAAGGGTCGGAAGGTAAGGCAAGTATATTATTTAACATTTTCTGCCCCACAGTAGAACAAGTGACAGTATATTGCAACAAACTAGAAATGAATTAATAAGCGGACCTTGTTTTCATTGCTGAGTCCATTTACACCTTGGCGTCCGGGTGCATTGCATTAACGTGTTTTAGCACACTCTTGATCACAAGAGTGAAGGGGTCAAGGACAGGAGTGTCAAAAGGTTTTAAAATCCTTTAGCAGATCATCTCACTATGTAGATTTCCCAATTATATAAGCAATTTAGGATTACCATATTTTACATTCAGGCAACCAATATGTATATTACACAGAATTATGCAGCAAGTAGATAGAGATTAATCACAAGGTCCTCTCTCCTATGTATAGATTCCTTAGAAAGAGAAACATGTCCAATCTGCCTCTTATTCCTCATAATATTGGTGTGTTTAGTCTTAAAGTGATTGTAAAGTCTCGTTTGAAAAAAAAAAAAAAAATAAATATCAAACATGTTATACTTACCTCCTCTGTGCAGTTGGTTTTGCACAGAGCAGCCCGGATCCCCCTCTTCTGGGGTGCCTCTTTGCCGCTCCTGGCCCCTTCCCTCCTATCGAGCCCCACAGCCAGCAACTATCTTTGGGGGCACCCGAACTGAGTCAGAGCTCCGTGTATCCATTCACACACGAGCCCTAACCCGAACCCGCACCTTCTCTCCCCTGATTGGCTGACTGACTTTGACAGCAGCGGGAGCCAATGGCGTCCTTGCTGTGTCTCAGCCAATCAGGAGGAGTGTCCCGGATGGCTTAGACATTCGTGGACATCGCTGGAGAGCAAAGGGGCTCAGCTAAGTAATTAGGGGGTGCTGGCGAGGCTGCTACACACAGAAGGCTTGCATTAAGATAAAAAAACCTTCTACCTTTACAACTCCTTTAAATTGATTATTACTTCCTCACACTGTTATATATAGAATTATAGACTTATAACAATGTTATCCAGCTCAACGATGAATTCAGGATCAGCAAATATTGTCTAAATACAAGAGTCATGTACTGTATAATCTTCCTTGAATCTTGGTGTATTTCTTCCAGATCTGTGCAGTAATCCAGTGTGATCTCTGCCTCTGTTCAGGAACTTCCTGTAATAAAGACCAGTCACTTCTACTTTCTGTCTCCTGCAGGGTGACTGGTCTTGTTTACACCACCTTTTGTAGTTTTCTGTAGGGAACCTGTAGTGGGTGGGGCATGTTGGGTCCCTCCCACAGCTTTGCACATACTACGTACAGCACATTGACTTTTACAAGGGAAAAATCTGGATTTGTAAAAGCATTTGGTGCACACAAAGTAGATTTATATCCTTTGTGGCTATTGAGGAATATATTTAAATGAAAATGTGTTTGCCTGGAGTTCAGCTTGAACTCAAAACCTATACTGCAGATGTGCTTTGCATACAAGACAGGATATTGTTAATTAATTCTATAGCCCCCAATTATTCATTTTAATTCCTTCTTATCAGTTTTTAAGATATCAGGGTCCTCATTACCATAGCTAGCAGCAGTTTGCAACAGTCAATTAGTGTTCTTTGATGCTGTGCAGACTGTGGGCCAACAAGTGTTTATTCCACTTGGACTGTTTAATAAATATCTTGCTTACTAGTGCTCTGGCTTAACACTGATAACATCAGAATATTAATCCCAATAGATGTGCTCATCTATTGCGAATTTTAAAGTGGAAAGGCATCCAAAAGGGGAAGTTCCGCTTTAAGTTATTTTTTTTTTGGGCGGAGCAGGTACCTAGTTTTTTTTTTTTTTGGTTGAACTAGATGGACTTGTGTCTTTTTTCAACCTGACTAACTATGTTTTGACAGGTACCCCTTGCCACTTCCACTGGGATTGCCTAGGCGATCCAAGCGGAAGTTCCACTCCCCTCCTGCAGTCTTCTCAGACACGTCACAGGTCCCAGAAGACTGCTGGACCATTCACAAAGCAGCGCGACTAGCACAATCGCAGATGAAAGCTGCATAGCTGGCTGCCTACAGTTAGGATGTTGGTGAATAAATGAAAAAATATTGCATAGAAAAAAAGGATAAAATGGTAATCTGATATGTAATGAATCCATATTTATGCATTTTATACATAATTAAATATAATGTTGACCATATACAATCCAACTCTCAATACATTAAATTAAAGTTGCATCCAAAAACTCAACGTGTTTCATGACTGTTTACTTCTTCAGGAGTAAAGGCATGTATAGTAAAAATCAGCTAAGAATAGATATGACAATATTTCCAAATGGTGATCGCCGGGGGAGTCTCAGCCGGGAGCTGTGGAAGTGTGACTCAGCAAACCCAAGAGGGTGTTTTTTCCATAAGGATACTGAGAAGCAACACTTTGACTCACAGCTTACCTACATTGAATCTGCTTCCTGTTTGTCCCTTTGAGTTCTTGCTGAGTCACACTTCCACAGCTCCCAGGTGAGACACCCCTGGCGATCACCATTTGGAAATACTGTCAGATCTATTCTTAGCGGATTTATACTATACATGCATTTACTTCTGAAGAAGTGAACAAAGTCACAAAACGCGTCAAAATTTTGGATGCAACTTCAGTTTAACCTCTTCAGCCCTGGAAGGTTTAGCCCCCTTCATGACCAGGCCATTTTTGCAATATGGCACTGCGTTTCTTTAGCTGACAATTGCGCGCTTGCACAATACTGTACCCAAATAAAATGAATGTCCTTTCTTTTCCACAAATAGAACTTTCTTTTGGTGGTATTTGATCACCTCTGCAGTTTTTATTTTTGCGCTATAAACAAAAAAATGTCAACAATTTTTGTAAAAAAAAAATTTTTTTACTTTATGGTATAAAACATTCCAAATAAAAAAAAAAAAATGTAAAAAATTAAATTTCTTCATCAATTTAGGCCAATATGTATTCTGCTACATGTTTTTGGTAAAAAATCCCAACAAGCGTATATTGATTGGTTTGCGCAAAAAAGTTATAGCGTCTACAAACTACGGGATTGATTTATGTCATTTTTATTTTTTTACTGGTAATGGTGGCGATCAGAGATTTTTTAGCTGGACTGCGACATTGAGGAGGACAAATCGGACACTAAGTGACACTTTTGGGGACCATTAACACTAATACAGTGATCAGTGCTTAAAAATGCACTGTCACTGTACTAATGAGACTGGCAGGGAATGGGGTTAACATCAGGGGTGATCAAGGGTTAAATGTGCTCCTAGGGAGTGCTTTCTAACTGTGTGGGGGGTGCTTTGACTGGGGAAAGTGAGAGATCTGTGTTTCTGCTTAGCATACATAGGCAGCCCGCTGTTCTGTCTCTCCTGAGAAGGGTTGTGGGGTGGTGGCGAACATTGGGTCCGCCGGACCTGGTGATTGGCTCCCGCTGTGTCCAATAACAGTAGGAGTGGGTCCCATACGCGATTTCACACAGGAGGGCCGCCCTGTCGCAGTATGTCTGCATGGGGGCGGTCCAGAAGGGGTTAATCATGTATTGTCAGTTGGATTGTATATGGTCAACATTATATTTAATTATGTATGAAATTCATTAATATGGATTCAATACAAATCAGCGTGTTACCATTTCATCCTCTTTTTGTATGCAATATTTATTCATTTTTCAAACAACAATGTTGGAAACGAGTTATTCATAGGTTGTAGGTGTTATGCCTCATTTAAAGTTCCAGGATAAATAAATTATCATCACACTGACCATTGCACACTAATCTGATCGGACACTCACCTATTTAATACAGATTTTTCCGTCTCCAATTCCTCTTTTTTTGCCTCCAAAATTTCTATCCTTTCTTGTAGTCTTTTACACTTGTTGTCATTTATGTTTTTTCTCTATGTTAAAAGAAGATACAACAAAAAAAACTATAAACATCTAAAAACATACTATTCAAATACATCCCTACGTCAAGCATTCCCCACCAAAACCCACACAAATTACTGAAGAAAACAAAAAAAAATGTGTTAAAACTTAAATTAAGGTTTGATAACATGGATATAATTAGTCAGATTGCCATTATGATCCTGGGGGAACACCTCATGCTAAACCTGTGATTGTGCAGTTAAAGCGGTTGTGTCCTCCTCTTGCGCATTTTTACCTACAGGTAAGCCTATAATAAGGCTTACCTGTAGGTAAAATGAATATATCCTAAACCTGTACGGTTTAGGAGATATTCACATTGCATGCAGCCGCTGACTTCAGTGGCGCATGCACTCTGAAGGTCCGGCGGATGGTCCCGGAAAATCAGAGATCCCTGTCAGAATGGATGACTCCCACGCATGCGTGGGAGTGACGTCATCATGGCTCCAGCGACTCACAGCTGTGAACCTGGGAGAAACGCAGAGGCAACATGTCTGCTCCTTCAGCGGGGTATGGGAGCCAGTGCTTCGTTCTAAGGTAAGTAGAACTCACAGACACGACACTAGGGATTGATAGCATCTGTGTATTCCCAATTGTCCCCAGCTGCTAGATTAAAACGCGAGCCACAAGTACGATTAGAACGCGAGCCGTGGGGCAAAGGCGCTGATGCTGGCACGCTATCCATGATCGTACTCCTATGACGTCCTTGTCTTTGAGCTCTGATATCTGAATGATGCCAGCAGCTACAGGCACCATTCAGATATTCTTTCCGGCCGGCGATTCTGTACACCATAACAATAATCATAGCAGCAGTTCAGCCGCTTGATCGTTCTTATAGGCAGCGGAAGGGGACATCCCCCTCCCGCCGCCATTTGGTGCTTCGATTTCGTCGCCACCGGATGTTTGTCAGGGAGATGACTGATGACCATCTGGGTCACCAGTTATCTCCATGACCCTCGGAGGCCCGGGCACGACATTATGATGGAAAGACCGAGAAAGTTTTTTTTTTTGTTTTTTGAGTCTTTCCAACCTGGAGGAGAGATGTGTGGTCTTATTGAACCCATATCTCTCCATAAAGAGGACCTGTCACGCACCAATTCCATTACAAGGGATGTTTATATTCCTTGTAATAGGAATAAAAGTGATCAAAAAATCTAATGAGACAGTGTAAAAATTAAAAAATAAAGGTAAAATAAACAATAAATAAAAAAAAGCCTAAGCCAGATAAAGAACCTCTCCTTTGTTCCTCATATAGGCCGATAGCACTGCTGAATTTGGATCTTAAGATACTTCCGAAAATGATAGCCAACAGGTTGATTGATGCCAGTACTGCACCATTTAATTCCCTCTGACAGGCAGGGTTTATGCCCCATAAGATTACTGACCTAAACATCCATAGGAGTTTTCACGCACACGCAGCTGGCCCGGGAGGGGGAGGCAGGGGGAGCTATGGTGTTTTTTGATTTGGAGAAGGCTTTCAACTCCATAGTATGGCAGTATATGACAGTGGTACTCCAACGTATGGGATTTGGTCCAGTCTTCCTCAAGTGGATTTCCCTATTATATGCCCATCCAAAGGCGGCGATCCATCTGAATGGGGAGGTTTCGGATGCTTTCCCGGTTGCCAGGGGGACGAGGCAGGGCTGCCCTCTCTCCCCTGGGCTTTTTGCCTTGGTCATGGAGCCGATAGTGGTGGCACACCGCTCCTCTCCACGAATCCAAGGCATTAGAGTTGGCACAATAACTGAGACAATTGCGCTATATGCAGATGACTTGGTGTTGTTCCTTCAGGATATAGGAACTTCGTTGCGAACGGCCCTGGAGATCCTAGGGGATTTTACGTTGGTCTCTGGCCTCAAGGTCAATTGGACCAAATCAAAAATACTTCCCTTAAAATCCCACCCTGCTCGGTCAGGGCTGGATCCGAGCATCCCTCTACAATGGGTCACACAGATTAAATATTTAGGACTGCAAATAACTCAGTGACGGACTTTCTAAAACTCAACTTGTCCCCTTTGTTGACGACGCTTAATAGGAAACGAAATGACTGGAAATCCTTACCACTGTCCTTGATAGGAAGAATCAACTTAATAAAGATGAAAATTTTACCTTCGCTATTATATGTTCTTAGGAATTCTCCAATCTGGATCCCGAAGGCAGTATTTAGGTCCATTGACAGTATGCGATCATACTTTCTATGGAATTGGGGGACGCCACGTCTCCAGTTAAAGATATTACAGCAGCCTTGGGGGGAGGGAGGTCTTGCAATGCCCAACTTCTATTTCTATTTCCTGGCAGGCCAGCTGAAAACCACACATCGGTGGTTGACGGCCCCTTCCGACGAAGCTGCGGTGTCCTTAGAGGCTGCTCACTTGGGCTCTTACAAGGCACTGGCCCACTTGGTTTATAGAGGACTGAAATCCCCACACAACATCACCCCCTTCCATGAGTGCAATGATCAGGGCCTGGTCGGTTGCCCAGGGGCTGAGACCCGTGGGGCCGCATAGAATCTCACCTGAGGCACCTTTATGGCGAAACCCCAATTTCGAACACTTTTTTGGACATCCTGATCCTGCTGTTTGGACTAGGTATGGCATAAAGACTTTGGGACATATCGTCTCAAATGGCACTTTAATGACATTTGATGAGCTTAAGGACAGATATAATCTCCCAAACGCGTATCTTTTTCGATTTTTTTCAGTTGAGGCATGCGTTCTCCTCTCAATTTGGGGGCACTGCCCAGGAGCTAGAGCCCAGTGACCTTAAGCTGATGACCCGCAGTGAGTCCCTAACCAAACCAGTGTCAAGCCTTTATAGAGAGCTATTTGCGCAAACCACCCAGGCTATGGAAAGATGTAGGGGGGCCTGGGAGGGGTCTGCTCCTGGTCTAAATTCTGATGATTGGGATGATGTGTGGGAGGCCCCGTTTAAAAGCTTGGTATCCTCTAGGGATAGGTTGATTTTGTTTTAGTTTCTTCATAGAGCCTACCTCACCCCTGTTAGATTGGCAAAGATGATTGGGTCCCAGTCCTCGCGGTGCTGGCCCTGTTCAATGTTGCAAGCTGATTTCATGCACATTTTTTGGGAATGCCCCTCCATACAGGGGGACTGGTGGGAGATAGCTGGGTGTATAGACTCGCTTATGTCCACTGAGATCCCTCTCACGGTCGAGGTCTGCCTGTTACATTTGGTAGATAATCTTGCTACTACAAGGGCCATTAGAACACTTCTGATGCTATTGCTCTTCTATGCAAAGAAGCATATTGTCATGGCGTGGAAGAATGATAGACCCCCTATGCTGTCCTCCTGGAAGTCATTGGTATATAAAGTGGTCCCAATGTAGAAGGCAACCTATCTAGCTAGAGGAGCTCTGACAAAATTTGAAAAAGTTTGGGGCGGGGAGGGCATCCACGGACACGGTCTCTGATCTTTGAGGGGAAGGGATATAGAGGTCAGGATATTGGTATAAAATTGGCATGAAAACTAATAATTAAGTGCTCTGACGGTGTCGGGGGTAAATGCTCGCTGGGGGTGGTGGAGGGCAGGATGGGCCCGTTCATACGGGATATGTGAAAACACCATACTGCATATGAATGTACACAACTGGTCCCCCCCTTTTTTCGGGGGTTGTGTAGAGTATGAGACAACATGGACAATCTGTTATGGCAGCTGTTACTGTTATGTTACCTCATTTGGGGAAATCCGCAAATTGCAGACTGTTTTGTATGTTTTTCAATTGCAAAATTAATAAAAATTATTTTACAAAAAAAAAAAATGTAAACGCGCCCCCGTCCCCACAAGCTTGTGCACAGGAGCGAAATGTGAGGTATCACTGTGATCGTTAGAGTAAGAGCAATAATTTTAGCACTAGACCTCCTCTGTAACTCTAAACTGATAACCTCTAAAAAATTTTAAAGCGTTGCCTATGGAGATTTTTAAGTACCAAAGTTTGGCGCCATACCACGTGTGCGCAATTTAAAATCCTGACATGTGAGGTATCTATTTACTCGGCGTAACATCATCTTTCACATTATACAAAAAAATTGGGCTAACTTTACGGTTTTGTTTTTTTTCAATTCATGAAACGGTTTTTCAAAAAAAAATCACGTTTGAAAAATTGCTGCGCAAATACCGTGTGACAAAAAAAAGTTGCAATGACTGCCATTTTATTCCCCAGGGTCTCTGCTAAAGAAATATATAAAATGCTTGGGGGTTCTGAGTAATTTTCTAGCAAAAAAATTATGCTTTTTACACGTAGGAGAGGAGTGCTGGAATTCGCCCGGTGGTCATGTGGTTAAAGCAATTTTTATATTTGATGAACTGAATTTTTTATTAATTTTTTTTTGATCATCACGGATCACATTGAGTTTTTTTTACATTTATTGGGAGCACTATGGCCTTATATTTACATTATGAATTTCACTGTATATATTGATTTTATTGAATGATATTTATTTGTGAGCACTGCAACAAAATATTGATAGTAGAATTTTATTTAGGTTTATATAATTTTCTCACTGTAGGATGGACACTCGGTCAGAGGGGTGATTTTAAATCAGCGCTGCTTTCCTCTGTTTCTCCGCTTTTGTGTTTTTGGTTTACCAAAAATTAAGGGCAGCTGCGATGTGTTCACCGCATCCCTTTGATCTCAGTTCCTACCAATTATCCTTTTGGCGCGGTGTTCTCTTTTCTTATTTTTAACCCTTCTACCAGCCATGATCTGCCTGCACTGCATAAGGAAGCACAGATACCCAATGAAAATGTCACAAAGACTAAATTATGATATCTAATGAAAATGGAAAGGTTTCATTTAACAATGTCATTGGCATGTTAATGAGGGGCTAAGAAGAAATCAGAGAAGGCAAACATTTAGGCAGAGCAAACATGAGCTTTAAAAGATTTGTATGGGATTTTAAATAAAACTACCTTTTTCTGAGCTACAGCTGCTCTTTGCAATTTGTCTTTTAATTCCTTGTATTTTTCTTCTAGATGAGACAGGCTCTCCTGTAGTTTATGTTTTTCCTGTAGCCATTCAATTCTATTCCCCTCAAGTTCTCTGTAGAAAATAATAAAAAAGACATTAAGTCATAGTAACATTAACAGGCTTATCGCAGCATCTTTACTATTACGGAAATGAGAGCAGTGAGACAATTACGTTTAATAGCTGGATGAGGTCTTGCAGTACACAGAGAATTTATATTTAGAACTAAACAGAGACCACACAAGATTTGAAAATATATAAAAACTATACATGTTACAAATAAAGAGCACCTCACTGAAGTCCAATATAAAATGCCTAATGAATCCAAAAACAATGAAAATAGTACTGCTCAAATGCACCCCCCTCCCAAACCTGCTTCAGTGGGATTGGCATGTGAATAGGCTGGTGGAAGGCAGAATTGGCCTGTGAGGCTCCAGTAGACTTCAACAAAATGGTGACTGTCTGCACACAGACAGTGATTCCTTGTTGCATAAATGTGAGTGAGATGGGTAAAAGAAGGCTTCAGCGCCTATTCTCCAACTGTAGAGAACTCCTCAGATGTTTCGCCTTTTTTGGGGTCCAATCATAGGAGACCTCTACAAATAAGCCCCACAAAGGGCGAAACATGTCTGTGGAGTTCTGTACAGGTGAAGAATAGGAGCTGAAGCCATCTTTTACCCATCTCACTCACATTTATGCAACAGAGAAACACTGTCTGTGTGCAGATGGCCACTATTTTGTTGATGCCTAAAGAATCCTACATACTATCCCAGACCAATCCAGAAAAAAAGAGAAATAAGACCTTAAAGCGGATGTAAACCCTCTCATATACCCAGTGAAGTAAACAGCCTCAGATGATACACAGAGAGGAAACAAATTCTCCTACATAGGTTTTACTTGTTCATCTGCAGTCTTCTGTTCTCTACATCCTTTAAAAAGTGCAGATTTGAAATAAAGTCTTTCTGCATCTGTCCGGAGCAGAGAGGAGGGGGCGGAGAGCTGCATTTACAGTGTGTGAGAGCTGACTGGAGGAAAGGGAAACACCCCCCTTCACACACAGCACAGGAGGGAAGGAAGGATACAGAGCTGTGCTGAGCTAAGCTCCCGACTCCGTCACAAATGTATCTCATGTGTTGGGACAACTTCTCAGAAGTGACTCATGCTGATAACAGAGGAACGAAGCACCAGAGAGAAATGACACTTAGAGCTTTGGAGAGAGATAAGTAAACACTACAGATATATGTGCTTAGTTCATATTTCATCATGACTGAGGCTTACAACCACTATAATGCGTACAAGACAGGTAATGTTATACAACAAAAGAGCTTTCACCAACTCCACTTTGAGCTTTGTCTTTTGTGTGCACACCACCATCAATGGGCCATCCGAACTGTTTACATTAAAATGATGCGTGCTAAGGTGAGTGGACAATCCAATGTGCAGAGGGTATGGGTGAAGGGGATGCTAGCCAAGAGTCACATTGACTACATTTTATTGATTTTTTTTTTCCCAATAGAAATTTTATTGATTTTACTAGTATATAAAAGATACATAGGAATCAGAAACAAAAGTAGAAACCCCAAAAAGGGGTAAGAAATATACATAGAAAAATATATCAGTATATAAAGAGTGCGATACAACAAAATCTTGCATCAAATTGGTATAAAAGTTATGTTTTAAAGAACAGTTAATATTAACCATATATTATATGAGACATGTTCACATAGATTAAATGGAAAGGTATAGAAGGACCATACATTACAGAAAAAAAAATATGAAACGAAGTCTCAGCATAAACAAAGTTATGGATGAAATCAAGGTATTCTTATTAACTGAAAATAAATCATTTACATTTTTAATATTTCGTTACATAAGGGTATACAACCGTGTTTTTTTTTTTAAATCTGGCTCCCTATGTACCATTAATGTACAGGCGGTCCCCTAGTTACAAACATCGGACTTACAAACGACTCCTACTTACAAACGGAGGGAGACAACAGAAAGTGAGATGAAATCTCCCCCTAGGAAGGGAAATTCACTCCTGTAAGAGTTATTATGGGAAAAAGGTGTCTCCACTTTCAATGGGCTGGGCTACACTTGGTAAAGTAGCTCATGGGACATTTTGGCGGGTTTGCACGTTTTTTACTGTGCGTTTTTATGGCATTTTTTGCTTGTTTTTTACGTTCCAAAATGTGTGTTTGCTTCCGTGTTTGGGATGTCATTAACAATTAATGGCACTGAAAGCGCGACTAGTTCATTTTAGGTGTGTAAAGGACATACACTATACAATCTGTACAACCTCTGTACAATTTAATTTAGATTTACCAAAACGATGGAATCGGAGGACCCACCTATCTATCCATTTATGCTGTATCCAATCAGGCAGGCCCTTGCACTACATTAGGGGTGTCCAACCCACGACCCGCATGCGGCCACAGAGAGTTCATCATGCAGCCCAGGCCCATCTGGAGGGACGCTGGGGATGCCGCACAAACATAGCAGCTGTGGCAGCTTACATTGACAAGCCAGGTAAATGCACACGTGCAGGGATGCCAAGATGTCGTGCAAACCTAGTTGATGGGGTGCAGGATATGTGCCAATGAGGTCAGCTGGTAAACTGCTCCCTGTGTTCTCATGACTCAAATCTACCTACCAGGAAGTCTGAAGCTTTATGGCTGTGTTTCTCAACTCCAGTCCTCAAGGCGACCCAACAGGTCATGTTTTCAGATTTTACATTATTTTGCACAGGGCATTTGTTCAGTTTCACTGCCTTAATAATTATCACCGCTGTTTCATGTGAGGGAAATCCTGAAAACATGACCTCTTGGGGTGCCTTGAGGACTGGAGTTGAGAAACACTTTTCTATGGAACACAGCAAGGGCTAAGGTAAGGCCTTGTTCTGAATATCAAAGAAAGCTTTTATTTTTCTGCAACTGAGGTACAGGCGGTCCCTGGGTTACAAACAAGATAGGGACTGTAGGTTTGTTCTTAAGTTGAATTTGTTTGTAGGTTGGAACAGGTACATTTTTTAAGTGTAGCTTCAGCCAAAAAAACTATTTTTAAGCTTTCTGGATAGCATAGGGAAGGGTTAACACCCCTGTAATGTTTGTTTTGCTGTCTATGTTTCTGTTCAGAAGATTTCACCTCACTTCCTGTCCCAATAATAATTGGATTTTGAAAATTTTGGGTTGTTGTAGAAACAGCAAAAAACGTGCACTTCCAACTACGCCAAGTGTGAATGGGGCCTGAAAGTGAAATTGCTTTGTTTACGCAAGAACAATGAGGCTCCATCTGAACGCAACTGCACAAAAATGCACGAATTTCCTTGCGTTTCAGAAAGCAGGAAAACACACTAAAAAGCATGGTAAAAAAATGCACCATGCTCCGTCCTAAAAAAAAAAGCTCTGGAGCTTCTATGGGCGATTGTTGCACGTACGGCTGCCCTATGCATGATGAGTGGAAACGCTCTGCAAACGCACCAAAAACCTTGGTAAAAAACGTACTGCGTTCCGCTCTAAAAAGTTCTATAGCTTCTTTGGGGCAAATGTGTGTAGGGCAGCCCATTCAAGTGAATGGGCTGCCTTATGTGCAACGAGCAAAACGCCTAAAATCAAAAACGCATGCAGAAATGTGAGTTTCCGCTATGCAGAGATTTGAATGGGGCTTTACAGCTGAGCGTCTCCATCCACTCCCTCCTATGTACTTGTATAAAGCTGGCCATACACTATGAAATCTGATACAATCTGGTACAATTTCCTTTGGATCGACGGTCAACTATGTAGTGCAAGGTCCTGCCTGATTAGATACTTGAATGGGCTGCTCTATGCACAACATTCACCCCAAAGAAGCTTCAGAACCTTCATTTAAAACAGAGCGTGGTACGTTTTCTTACCAAGTCTTTTGGTGCGTTTGCAGAGCTTTTCATTGTTCACAGATGTTTCATTGTTCTTGTGTAAACACACCAAGTTCAATTTCGGCCCCATTCACACACAGCATAGTGGGAACGCACATCTTTTGGCGTGTTTTCCCATGACATGCATAGGGCAGCCTGTTGATTTCAGTGGGCTGCCCTACACGTGGGAAAGTAGCTCATGGGACATTGTGGTGTGTTGCACATCTTCACTGTACATTTTGCTGCATTTTTTGCTCATTTTTTCACGGGGCAAAATGTGTCTTTATAGCATAAAGACTTATTATTATTTCTTATAACTATAGACAAACTTCTGTTGCATTAAAATATAAAAAGAATAATAAAATCAACCATAATAAAAGTTAGTCTCACTTTTCTGCATCATGCTGGGCCTTTTCGGCTTGGCTTCTAGCGTTGCGATTTTCCTGTTGGAGATGTTCTACCTTTTCCCTCAGTTTCTCATTAGCACGCAGCAAGTTATTTTCAGAATCTGATAAAGATGCTATCTGAATTTGTAAGTCCTTCATTTCCTGTTTAAAAAAAAAAAAAATCAAAAAACAGAAAATGATCACATACAGCAGTCATAGTGTTTCTGGAGTATAAATGAAGACTACTGTAGGATATGCATAAATAGTGTGATCATAAATCACTGTTGGGGTAATATTTGAAATAACCATTAATGTGGCCGTGTCTTTTATTACCTGTTGATTCTACCAGTCCAACAGGCCAAGCTGTCAAAAAATGTTTCAGGACAAACCATTTTAAACGGACAATGGTGCTTACCAACAGTCAGTTTTTATTTTATTTTATATATAAGGTTTAAGGGCCACTTCACACCACATGCAGTCCAGTGTGTTTTTGTTTCTACATCAAAAAACAAATGGAAAGTAGGTTATATGGTTTCCAATGGCACAGTTCACACCAGTGCGGTCAGTTTCAGGGTGTTCCAGTTCCAGAAAAAAAAAAAAAAAAAAGAGTAAAACATGCTGCATTTTTTCCTGCACTAGAACACGGTAAAACCCATTAAAAATGCACCGGAATGCACTGAGACGCATCAAAAATGCATCTGGAATGCATAAAAAAAAGCATCTGGAACGGATCTGGGGTGCGTTTTTGTGGCATGAACTAGGCTTAACCTTGTATCCAATAAAAAATGGTTGCCGTAACTGCTTAAAAAGTGTTAGCTTGGGTTCACGTGTGCGGGCTTCGTGCAGGGCAACCCATTCATTTAAATGGGCTGCCCTACCTGCAAGAAACACAGGGAAAGAAATCCCTGACTCTTATGTGAAAATCACACCACACCTGTTTGGGGTACCGATGCATGAGGGTGCCATTAAGAATTTATAGCACCCCTGTACATCTGCTAAAGTGCAGCACATTTCTCTGTGTGCCGGGAAAGCGCACAATTTTGTAATGCGAACCTAGCCTTAGACTGTAGTCGACTTCAGATGTCACATAAAGTCCTTTTAAAAACTACATGTCCATCTGAGACTGCTCTGTCCACAGGTAACAATGCTGCTAAGTGATTTCAATGCAGAACAAACAGCATTATTACAGAAAGTAGAAAAATAATGAAACGAATGGCAGGATCAACAGGTGATAAAATAGTGTAACAGAAGGGGCTCAGAAAAACAAAACTGCTGTGTAAATGCTAGTGACATCATAGATGTACTTTTTGATTTTCCCATAGTTCCAATTTAAATGTGGCCAGACTAGATAGAAAGCCAAAAAAGGAGCCTAAATAAATAGCAGAAACAACCATAGTGGGTAAAGGGAGACAAAGGACTAGCTGGAAAAGCCATTGCCTTCCAGCTGCTACAACTAGGACTGGGCAGACATCACACACCAGGTGTAGTCAGGATAAAAAAAATATGCTGTACAATAACTTCTGCTTATACATACTCTATATTAATATTTACCTAATAAAAACAATAAAAAAAACGAAGTAAACAAAGCCAGTTTCTTGTAATCTGCATGCAAAACTTGAATGTTGCACATGCATCAGCATCCTTACTCGTTTGAGCTCTGTTACATCATGGACATCTTTCTTTATCTGTTCTGCATAGGTCACCTGTTGCTGGAGTTTAGATCTATAAAAAGGAAGAAACAAGACAGTTTATCCATAGCATACGTGAATACCACCAAATATTTCATGGGCAATTAAATAGATATGTAAATATTGAAGAGTCCCCGGGTTTCTCAAAATAATAATAAAGAAAAAAAAAAAAAAAAAAAGGAGGATAGAAGGGATCTGCTCTTGCTGCTCCTACAATGAATTTTCCCCACACTCAGGCAATGTTAACTCCTGAAGCCCATACCAGTATAGGGACTGCTCCCAGGTCAGCGTGTAATCAGGAAAGGTTCTAAATTAGTCACATAAAAAGTCTGTGTGATAATGGACATTTTGATGATCACTAGCTATCTTGTGCACTGTCCATATACTGTAAGAAATGTTATAAAAATAAGCATCACTTGCTGGTATATAGGGTAGTTTCTGGGCAAACTTTCTTCTACATGTATTTTTAGAACATTTACTAGAAAAATTATTTTTTTCCTTAAAACCTAGACAGTTGCATTAATACAAAATTACATTGCATAACATAAACGTGCATGTTGTTAGTGGGCATAGTCAGGTGCCACAACATATTGTTATAATGCATGGCCACCTCTGTGATATACAGCTACAGCCTCCCAAAGACCCCATTTGAACACAGAAATTCTTTCTGCTGTAGCGCCCTCCACTTAGGTAGGTGCGTAGTGGTAAGGTTTTTTGTACAGGTGAGGTAAATTTAGTCAGGCCTGACTTGTGTGCAGGCCTGACTGTTTTGATTCGGGCAGGGGAGTGGCCCGGGGAGGACTGGTGACTGCAGGTAATGACACCTCTTGGTAGCCCCTCCTTTCAGGTCTAGAATGTTCTGGAAGAAAGAGTGGAGGAGAGGAAGTGGAGCCGCCTGAGGTATGCTAAGGAGCCCTGACCAATCCCCAACCTGGATTGGCAGGGGGCAGGCCTCCTTAAATACCCTGGGGTCAGCCCAGTCTGGGAGGAGAGTTCGGTTGGAAGGGCTGGAGATGGAATATAATGAAGATCGTGTGGAGGCTGTCAGGGCCTTGGAGGGAGCCCCTAGTCTGAGGGGGGGGGGGGGGGGGCGACCTCGGCCTGGGAGAGCTTGGGTGCAGCCAGGAGGAGAGAGGGAGATCCTGGAGGAGAGGCACAAGGGAGAGCGGGAAAGGACAGTGGGAGAGAGCACTATCAGAAAGATATCCAGGAGAGAAACTACAAGTGACAAGTGTCGGTGAGTGACATACACCCTTAGAAGCTGGAGGAGGTATGCCAGAGCAGATTCGGGTGAGATACAGTCTGGGAAGGATGCAAGAGCCAGTTTGGGACTGTGGTGTCACTGTGGTAGTGGAGAAGGCCGTCACAGCTGGAAGGGCTGGCAAGGCCTGGAGGAGAATGGGCTGGGAGAAGCAGTCCATCAGACTAGCTAGCACATATGTACTTTGCTACTCTTAAGGTGCCCAGGGTCCCTGCCTGTAATGGGTGGTTCGAAGGTCATGTTAAAACCACAGCAGGCCTCACCATGTGCTAGCTAGACTGGAACCAAGTTTGTGCAGGAGAGAGGAACAAGGAGTAATTGTGCAGCAAGTGTCATGCAGGAGAGAGGAACAAGGAGTTAAAGGAAGCAAGTGATGTGCTGGAGGAAGAATTGTATATACTGCAGTGTATATAGAAGGTCCCACAAACTGTTGATCCATGGGCATCCCATTGCCATCCCTACACTATCCAAGTTTAACCCCTTAATTAAAAAAACAAAAACAAAGTACCGGCCTGTTCTGGGTCTCTGGATGTAAGGATCAGTGTGATTAAGGGCAGAGTGACAGATGAACCACAATATTCAGCTACCCCCAAGGGGGCAATGGCTACATTGCGAAAAACAAAACTGCAAATGCAGAACTCCTTCAGAAATTGCTATTTGCCTGCCTGTCTCTGGTCCCAATATTGAGTTCCTGAAATGAAAGGTTTTATTCTTTTTGAAAAGGGAGCTCTAGCTAAAAAGGGAGGGCAGTTTGATATTTTAATTGTAAGATGTGACAGTATATGGTGGCTGCTACCGCACTGCAGCTTTATTTTGCATAACTTTATTACAGACTTATTTTGAAACAAACCAGTCAGCCGATCGATTCTTGATGGGACAATGTAGTACTTTGTCCAATCTTGCTAGGTGCCCCGTAACACTTAGCCACAATGTCGGACAGGGCCACTACCCTTGGTCCTCAGCTGGCCAGGCCAGCCTTATTTCCCTCTGCATTTCTTGTGCCAGCGTTTGCATCAAGCAAGTGCTAGGAGACAGGCGCTCCATAGCCATCTTCTTGCTAGCTGCGGTGTTGGGCGTCAATTTTTTGAGGAAGGGCACCCTGTGTGACATTGCAGCTAGCACACCAAAGAAGATAGGGCAAGGTTCTACAGTACTCAGCTCCTGATGGAACATATGAAAAAGTTATACTTCTTTAAATTCGCTTGTGATTTTGATTTTTTGCAACACTTATTTTCTGGTTCAGCAATGCAGCATACTAGAACACCTCCGCCCTATTATTGGACAATGGCTTATCTTCATAAACTCTGTACAATTAGTAGGGGGCTAATCCAGCAAGCAGTAATGGTAAGCCAGAGAGAAGTGGAGTGATCTTCCTGACTATCAGAACATCAAAAGAAAGGCCAAAAATTACAAACCTGTCTGTGGGACAGTAAAACAAGTATTTAGCCATTTGTCTCTCCATTGAGTTTAGGTCCACTTTAAGCAACACTTCTAAAATATAGTCTGCTATAAAAACCAAATGGACACACAAGCATTAATACAAATTGAATCTAACCTTAAATTCTGAAGTTCTTTTCTAGCAGATTCCTCTGCTAACTGAGCAATATGAACCTTTTCTTTGAGCTGGCGTATTTCCGTGTGGTTATGTTGGTCCTGATCCTCTTTATACTTCTCCAGTTCAGCTACTCTGTTTTCTAGTTCCAGCCTAAGGGAAAACATAGCAGCCAATATCTAAATTTAAAAGGCAGAGAACCACATACGAAATGCAATAAACAATCAGGTACGTGTACAGTAAATACAGCAGTTATGCCATTGCTGACCTTTCAGACAGGATTGCAGCAGTTTCCTGTAGGCCTGCTTCTTTGGCAGCTTGCACTCTACGTATTAATTCACGCTCTTTCTCAGCCAGGAGCTCCTTTTGGCGTTCAAGAGTTGCTTTCAGAATCCCATTTTCTGTTTCTAATTCTGCCGAATAGAATTTTCCATTCTCAAAGTTACTTTATTTTCTTACTCAGTAACAACTTCAACCAACTACATGACAGGTATAATTAGTGCATTTTATTTAGGTACATTATTATTATCTCCAAAGCAGCATACAATCATTTTTTACTAGGCTAAGATGCAAAGCCTAGTGTGAGATGTGAGGAATCCTAACCACTGAAATAACACCATCACTCTTTAACCACTTCAATACAGGGCATTTTCACCCCCTTCCTCCCCAGTCCAATTTTTATGTTTCAGCGCTGTCGCATTTTGAATAACAATTGCACGGTCATGCAACGCTGTACCCAAACAAAATTTTTATCATTTTTTCCTACAAACAGAGCTTTCTTTTGGTGGTATTTATTCACCACTAGGTTTTTATTTTTTTGTGCTAAAAAGTTATTCTTCATTTCTGTTACAAAACTTTGTAAATAAGTATGTTTTCTCCTGCACTAATGAAGCTGCTGATGAAGCAGTACTGATTGGCACTGATGATGAGGCACTTATATGCAGCACTGATAGGTGGCACTGATGGGCACTCTTAGGCGACACTGATAGGTGGCACTCGTGGGCACTGATAGGTTGCACTAATCAGGAGGCACTGACAGGCATCACTGATGGGCACAGAGTGCCATCCCTAACTGGCACTGATTGGCATCCTGGGTGGGCTCTAGTGGGCATACCTGGTGGCATCCTCGTTGGGTCTGCACTGATGATCAATGCGCTGATGATCAGCGCAGACCCCCCTGCCAGGAGAACAACCAATTGGCTCTCTTCTACTCGTTACTGTCAGCGCGAGTAGAGGAAAAGACAATAAACTGCACTCCATGGTTACCATGTGATGAGGGGTGATTGGACACAGCTGATTCACATGGTAAGGAGTTTATGTCATAGGCTCTTTACCAAGATCAGAGATGCGGTGTGTCAGACTGACACAGCACACCACGATCACTGCCCAGTCAGCATAATACAACCACTTTCCGGCCATCATTCTGCTATATGGTGGTTGGGAAGTGGTTAATATGAAACATGCAGAAAATTATGTGCAATAAATGTGACTAGACATAGTTTTAAAGAAAAGATATGCTAACAGAATTACAGAGGCTGCCATTTCTGTCCTCTTCTAAAAAAAAGTTTGAAAAAACAGGGTACATGTCTTCTTCTAACTACCCTGGCAAGTTTTGCCAGAATGGCACTGGCTGAGGGGTTTAGCAAGAGTTTCTTAGTATAAGGCCTTGTACATTCAGTATGTGAGCAGCCAATGTGCACAGCAAACTTTTACAAAGTAAGTGTAAAGCATTCATATGTCAAACTAGTGCCGTGTAGTACTGAAAAATAAATATCATACCATTAAATTAAATCTATATATTGTGATTAACCAATCTCTACTGAAAATGTGATAAATCAGTCCCCAATTAATAAAAGAACAGTCCAATGTGCCCATAACCACTTGCCGACTGCAATATGTATATATACATTGCAGTTTGCAAGTGGTTTACCGGGGCTATGGCTGAAGCTGTCAGCCCTAACCCCAGTATTCTTTTTTTCAGCCGGCTGCTGGCTCTCTCATGAGCTGCTGGAACACTTTCAGCCACTAACATTAGAGCGAAAGCAATAATTCTAACGCTATACCTCCTATGCAACTCTAAACAGGTAACCAGTAAAACATTTTAACAGGTTCCGGAACACCTCACGTACATTTACTGCTGCAGAGTGGCTGGATAGCGCAAATCGCCGTCTATAAACGGCGGCTCGCGCGTGCATGGCTAGCGGGCGGGAGCACGCTGCCAGCGGCGTGCTCTCGTGCCTGCCGCACGCTCCAGCAGTATAGCCTCGGATCGGGTGGACTCAATTTCTGCCGGCGAGCCACGATTGCCTGGCAAAGAAGAAAAACGGGGAACCGCCAATGTAAACACGGTGGTTCCCCGCTCTCTCAGGCGGTATGTAAGAGATCTACTGATCCCTGTCACTGGGATCAGTTAGATCTATTATGCCCCTGGCAGCCCAGCCCCCTCACAGTTAGAACACACACAGGGAACACAGTTAACCCCTAGATCACCCCCTGCAGGTTAACCCCTTCACTGCCAATGACATTTATACAGGAATCAGTGGATATTTAAAATTTCTGATCGCTGTATAAATGTCATTGGTCCCAAAAAAGTGTCAAAAATGTTTGACATGTCCGCTGCAATATCACAGTCCCGATAAAACAAAATCGCAGATCGCCGCTATCACTAGTAAAAAAAAATTGTAAAAACTCCATAAATTAATTCTCATGGTATGTAAACGTGGCAACTTTTGCGCAAACCAATCAATAAACGCTGATCGCAATTTTTTTTTACCACAAATATGAGGAAGAATATATATCGGCCAACTATCCAAAAAGTAAGCCACTGTCTCCATCTATAACTGGTCTATATAGTAAGGAGCGTTGGAGGGCATCGAGAAACAACAAACAGCCAAGGAAAAATCCAAGGAAAAACCAAGCTCAACTTACCAACCAGCTTGAAACCAGCCAAATTAACCTGTCTAACAGTATGTGTTAAAAGCAGGGGATTGGTTATACACATACTGACGCATACTGTTAGACAGGTTAATTTGGCTGGTTTAAAGCTGGTTGGTAAGTTGAGCTTGGTTTTTCCTTGTATTTTCTCTTGGCTGTTTGTGGTTACGTGATGCCATCCAATGGGGATCCTACTCTCCACACCGGACCATTCTGAGTACTCCCCATTTATCACCACCCTCTGAACTCGCCCCTGTAGCCAGCTTTCAGTCCATGTACTCACCCTTTTGTCCATGCTGACAGACCTTAATTTGTACAGCAAACGTTTATGGGGAACTGTATCAAATGCCTTTGCAAAATCCAGATACACCACGTCTACGGGCCTTTTTTTGTCTAGATGGCAGCTCGCCTTCTCATAGAAGGTTAATAGTAGATTGGTTTGGCAAGAACCATTCTTCACGAATCCATGCCAATTACTGCTAATGATACAGTTTTTACTACTAAAATCTTGTATGTAATCCCAAGAGCTTGCATGGTATTGATGTTAAGCTAACTGGTCTGTAGTTCCCAGGGATATATCGTGGTCCTTTTTTAAATATTGGTGCTACATTGGCTTTTCTCCAATCAGCTGATACCATACCAGTCAGTTGAATGCTCGTAAAAATTAGGAACAATGGTTTGGCAATTACTGCACTGAGTTCCTTAAGGACCCTTGGGTGCAAGCAATCTGGTCCTGGTGACTTATTAATGTTAAGTTTTTCAAGTCAATTGCTAATTCTATTCTCTATTGACCATGACAGTGCCTCCTGTGATTTGCCGTGAGGATAAACATTACTGAAGTCCCCCGTTTTCCCTCGTGAAGACTGAGGAGAATAATATATTCAAAACCTTCGCCATCTCTCCATACTTTGTAACCAGATTCCCTTCATCATTCTTTATGGGGCCAATATGACCTGACCCCCCCTCTTGTTTTATCTTGTAAACACAGAGTCCAAAAAAATAGGCCCATATTGAAGTGGATAATATGCTCTTAAAGAACAACCATTTTTCCTCAGGGTTCATTGTTCCTAGTTTTTTATCCCATTTAATATCGTCTAGCAAGGAGCATAGTTTATGAAAGTTGGCTCTTGAAATTTAGTGTCTTAGTATTCCCCTTATGTTTTCTATTTGTGTGATTTATACTGAAACTAATTGACCTGTGATCGCTGTTTCCTAACTTGCCCCTTATTTCCACATCTGTGATCAGGTCTGTATTGATAGTAATCAGTAGGTCTAGAAACACTTTGTTTCTTGTTGGTGTATTTACCATTTGACGCATGTAATTGCCCTGCAAGACATTTAGGAAATGGCGAGCCTTAGACGAATGTCTATGTCTGGACAATTAAAATCCCCCATTATAATGACACTTCCCATCCTTGCCACCATTCCAAACTGAGATACGAGGTCCTCCTCCCCCATATCAAAATGGATGTTAATCGTTGTGCACCAGGATACATGCATGTTTGAAGTTGAGTTTTTTAGAATTTTGGCTATTTTTAATAAAACAACATTGGTAATTATACGGACAGCACTAGATATCCTTTACTTTTTTTGAGCGTTACATGAATAACAACCCAAAAGATTGACATTTAAATGTCAATCCTTTAAATATTATAGTTTCTTTTTGTAGTAATTGCACTGAGGTCCTATAGAATATTTAAGTGTAAAGCATTTAGCGAGTATTTTGAAGCCTTCAAAAAAAAAAAAAAAAAAACACACATTAGTTCTAGAATGGACATATTAACCATAGGTCTTAATAGGTGAAGTGACTGTCCCTTTAAAACAAGCTACCTGCTGGTTTTAGCAGGCTTTTAAAAGGATTACTGAAGCATACAATCAGCTTGTTTGAAGTGACAGTCAGCACACCCCCCCCACCACCACCAAAGACGGAGCTATATAGTGCTCTGAAGGCTACAGAAAAGCTGTCTGATGCTTGTTGAAAGCTTTTCAAATACGTTCTTAGACATGCTGAAGCCCATATAACAGGCCTTATACAGTCAGTCTTGTGAGCTACTGAAAACCCATCTGACTGCTGCTTTGCATCTGACACATCTTCAGTGCAGATGTGAACTAAGGAGAACCCAGAATGAGCCTCGTATCATATTTTTTTATGAAGGTTGACATTTTTAAACAAAACACCACCATAAATTACTGCATAAGAACTAATTTGACAAAAAAAAAAAAAAAAAAAACACACACA
>BLSH010101506.1:221534-240315 GCA_018402905.1 Glandirana rugosa | reverse complement strand
GGGGGCTGGTTTATACTGATGGGGGTCTATACTTAGTGGAGGGTGACTGTACTGCATTTGGTGGGCATTGCACTGATAAGGGTGCATTTGGTGGGCACTGCACTGATAAGGGTGCATTTGGTGGGGATGGGCACTGCACTGATGAGGCTGCATTTGGTGGGCACTGCATTGATGAGGCTGAATTTGGTGGGCACTGCATTGATGAGGCTGCATAAGGTGGGCACTGCACTGATGAGGCTGCATATGGTGGGCACTGCACTGATGAGGCTATATTTGATGGGTACTGCACTGATGAGGCTGCATATGGTGGGCACTGCATTGATGAGGCTGCATATGGTGGGCATTGCATTGATGAAGCTGCATATGGTGGGCACTGCAATGATGAGGCTGCATATGGTGGGCATTGCACTGATGAGGCTGCATTTGGTGGGCACTGCACTGATGAGGCTGCATTTGATGGACACTGCACTGGTAGGCTTCATGTGTATGCGCATGTGTCTACCTGTCTGCTAATTTTGTATTATGTGTGGGTGTCATTGTGTTCATTTGTGATTTTGTGTGTGTGTATCTGTCATTGCAGCATGCACACATACCGTGATATTGCACACAAACAAAAACCATCACACACACACAGAAATTATCACGAACACATACGGACATTACACACGCACACAGAAACCATGACACCCAAACAATAACTTTCTCGAGGCAGGGGTACTTAGAAATTTTTTTTAGACCTGCAGGGGTACTTCACCGTAAAAGGTTGAGAAACACTGCTCTATGGTAATACAAATAGGAGCATGATCAGACCATGTTGCTGTAAGAATGTTCGATGATGAGATTTTTTTGTAGAAGCCATTGGACAGTTAGGAAGAAGTCAATACGAGAGTAGGAATTGTGGCAGGTGGAAAAGAAGGCGAAATCTCGCTCTTCTGCGTGTTGGCAAAGCCAGACGTCATATAGATGCAAGTCATGGAGTAGAGGGTTCAGGCACAGTGTTTTCCTTTTGGGTGAATTGGATGTATCAAAGTGTGGGTCAGCGATGAGAATAAAGTCCCCACACCAAATTAAAGATCCTTGGCAGATTTTATCCACTTTTCTATGCAGTTTTCTCAGCGGATTTGGTGTGTGTTGGGGGCATACACATTCACGATGGTATAGACAGATTCTTTGAGTTTGCCTATCAATATGACGTAGCGGCCGTTTTAATCAGAAATGCTGGAGATGAGTTGGAAAGATACTGTTTGTTTGACAGCTATTAAGACACCACGTTTCTTGGCAGTTGTGCTAGCAGTAAATATATGAGGGAATTGCTTATGGGAACAGACAGATTGATGATTAAAGTGAAAGTGCGTTTCCTGCGCGCACACGACATCGCAATGAGATGACAGTGCTGGTTTCCACGAGGAGGCTCTCTGTGCAGGGTGATTAAGACCCTTTGTGTTGATGGATAGGAGCTTTATGCCCATTTTGCACTACTGGCTGGCACTTGAGTGGGTTAGAGTGAATATGAGGTGGGTAGGCTACCTGATTGTTTAGCAGGCTGATTGACAATTGGTGAGACTGGTATTTTACAAATTGGTTAAACTGGGGTAGAACGTGAACACCAAAAAAGAAACAAGAACAGATCTGACAAAGGGTAAAGGCAATAGGGAGTATTTCCTTGCCGGATGCAGTTAGGATGGAAGTTGTAGAGTAGACGGGTATGATTGAGGGGTTTTAGAGTTCAGTAAACACAGTCTTTGTGCAACTAAAACGGTGGGGTAAAAAGTTTGTGCGGCCAAGGCTCTTTAACAACGGAGTAGGCATCGTCGAAATGCAACGTCCGCAGGTAAAATTAGCGTGGTCGCAACTTGGAAGTGAAGCACTGAGGTAGGGCAAAGCTTGCGGAGGAGGAGTTGCCCTGAGATGGTGTGGCATCTTGGTTGATGGGGTCCGGTATAATTCCCAATGCGTGGAGGCGTTGTAGACCCTCATCTAGGGAGGTTATGACGTGTTTGGTACCTTGGAAGGTGGCCAGGATTTTTGCAGGGTTAACCCATTGGTAGGGTATTTTATGGTTCCGTAAGGCTTTAGTGATGGTATTCATTTGTCTTCTTTTTTGCAAGGTGTGTTGGGATAGATCAGCATAAATCTGAAGGTGAGAGTAAGGGTCAGGTAGGGTACCCATGATGCATGCCTTTTGCGTGAGCTGATTTTTGACATGGTAGAAGTGTATACAAAGTATGACATCCCTTGGGGTGGAGTTAGGGAGGTGAGGTGATTTCGGTAATCTATGTATACGATCAATTACCAGTGCCAAATTTTTGAGCTCTGGAATAACGGTTTTGATCGTATTGCGGTAATATGAGGCTAGATCTTGATTTTGAATGTCCTCGGTGACACCCCTAATTTTGATATTGTTATGGCGGGACCTATCCTCAAGGTCTGCCAGCTTGTCCCTTAACCCAGTCATGTTCATCCTTGTGTTCAGATTGGACATTGATTAAATCGTTCACTGTGGAAGCACATGCATGCATTTGTGTTTCCATATGCAACACTCTCTCCCCTAGGAAAGTGACATCCTGCTTGAATTGCAAGCGTTAGCATGTCGGAGAAAGTTCCTCGGTGACATTAACATATCTTTAAGTATTGTGTCCATAACTGGCTGATTACTGCTGGGGAACATAGCGATTGCATCTGTGTATGCACTGTGGGGCCCAGGAGGTGGGGATGGCTGACACCTCTAATGCTGCAGGGCCTGGAGAATCTAGTCGCATCCTAGCTTTGGCCGGGCTTCCCACGAGTGTTAGGAGGAGAATTCCTGTTGTCTGTAGATTTGCTGGACACCTCCATTGAATCCATCCCAGTAGAGGATGCCTCTGGATGCCGGGGTTGTTGTGCTGAGGGTGCGCCATCTGAGAAGGTCGCGATGCCGGCGCCATCTTGGCTCCTCCATTCAGCAGGCTGGAACATGTAGGCCGTGAGTTTTTGAAGTGATCTCTCCTTCTTGCGCTTCCCAGCCATAGCACCGCTAGGTGTGGGGGATCAAGGGGGAATCGCTGGGGGTCATTGCTGTGGGTCGTGGGGTGATGCTGGAAGCCGCTGATGCCCGTTGCGGTGAGAGGAGCTCAGAGACCTGTGTCCATCTTAGGCTGCGGCCGGCCACGCCCCCTGTCTGGGTTTTTTGGGCACAGTTTCCAGAGTCCATAACCTTTTTTTAGATTAAAAGGAAGACTCAATCCAAAACACTAAAAGTCTGGGAAGTATGGCCAGTTGGAGGCCACAGAGAAATGGACCTCAAAGCGGTCACACAAAAATAAGTTCACATTTCATAGACAGGAGAAACAGTAGGCACGCTATAGCTTAAAGGGATTATATTCTAAGAAATCCAGTAATTTTTTTTTAATCCTGTTTGTGAATTTATTTCATGCCATAAAGTTCATTTTAGCTGTCATGTCCTTGTCATACCTTCCCTCTATGACCAAGAAATGATGATCTCAGTGTGTGAATAGGGAAATTCTGTCATCCCAACCAATCTTCTCCCTTTACAATGTCTCATATTGTATGTGGTTTTTGTTTCTGATTTCAAATAAAAATAGGTTCATATATCCATCTTACATGTAATAGGTTTTTTTATATATCTATGAAAGTTCACCAGCACTAACTAATCATAAATATATGAAGAGGCTTTTAATAATTCCTTAATATCATCTTTCTCTGTACAGGTTAGTGAAGAGATTTTTCAATTTTCATTAACATATTATCATACCTCAGTTTCATACTTGATCTTCTGCTCTGCCAAAACACGTGTCTGCTCTTCTTTTTGTTGCTGAATCTGAGCTGCAAGAATACTTGTTTCATAACGCAGTCTGTTGAAGTCTCCGCGATATTTTTCAGCATCCTAGAAAATGAATTCATGATTAGTCTCAGAAATGTAATTTTAATCTAAATTTTTGAAAATATTGAAGACAAGAAGTTCTATCACCTTCAACTGCAATATACAGTTTAGAGGTTTTCTACTGTTATATACCAAGATATATATATATCTCAGTATGATACGTAACATATTGAGCGTCCATGACACTCAGTTTACAAAGCATCTCCAATAAGACAACAAAGCGCTGCATGGCTAAAAGCACCCCATGGGGCCTTATTTGTAAAGCAGAACAGGTGACTTTTAGGCCTCATTCACACGAAGCGTACTACAGCATACACCTATTTAAGGCCGTATTTACCCACACAGGGATGCACAGGTGTTTTGTGCATCCCTGTGCAGCAGCCCCATTGGAGTCAACTAGGACACAGCAGCTGCAAGAACAAATCTGACCTCCATGGGCGGGTAGATGTCCCTGAACGCACACTGCTGCCTTCGGGGCTGTGTACCTGCGCAGATGTCAAACTGGAAGCAGCAGCTTCATCCCTGGAGCTGCTGTGTCCCAACATCAGTATGACTGCTTGCACAGGGATGCATTCCTGTGCAGGTAAACATGGCCCTTGCATGGGCGCACACTCTAGTATGCCCCATGTGAACAAGGCTTTGCCAAACAAACCTTGGTGGTGAATCAAATCACTGTTACTCAAAACACATGCACCTGGAAGATTCAACTGTAGTGAATGTATGTAAATATCAGATTCACTGCTTTATAAATATGCCCCAATGTGGACAAGTAGGGAGTGTGTCCCTCCATTGTAACTTACTCTGTCTGTTTAATCTGACCTTCCAGCAAATCAGTTTTTAAAGCATAACTGTAAACAAATTAGAGAAGAGTGGTATGTACTCTATTCAGATGTATCAGCTTTGTTTGAGTATTAAGCCATGTATTCCACAAAATGGTTGTGAAAGCGTGAAGCTTAAAAAAATTGCTTTATTATGTCTTAAAGCCAAGTTCCACCCAAAAGTGGAACTTCCGCTAATCAGATTCCTCCCCCACTTCGGTGCCACATTTGGCGCCTTTCAGGGGGATCGGATACCTGTCTTTGACAGGCATCTGGTCCCCACTTCCGGGAGATCTAGGCGTGGCAAAGTACGTCATCAGCTCGGTCCCCCTCCTCCCTCCCCTTCTGCCAGCCAGTGAGAGAGTGCAGCGCGTTCACGCATGTGCAGTAGGGATCCAGCCGTGAAGCCGAAAGGCTACACTGCCAGCTCATGGAAACATCAGCTGCGGTGCCGACATCGGTGGACTCCAGGACAGTTAAGTGTCCTATTATTAAAAGTCAGCAGCTACAGTATGTGTAGCTACTGATTTTTCATTTTTAAAGGGGCGGACCTCCGCTTTAACTAAAACTAGCATGTTCAGTAGGTGGTTTCCTCTATATTCTCCACTTTTCCCAGTTCCCACCCTGAGCAGGTTTCCCAGATCTTCCTCCCCACAACTGTTAAGCCAAGTGTGGGTGCACTTCCCTTGCTACACTCTCTGTAATGCAAAAGTATATGAATAGCCAAATTTTTAGAGAACTATAAAATAAAAGTGGTAATGCTATGCTAGATAAAGAAATAAAAAGAAGAGCTGCTGCTGCCACTAAAGTGTTTCACACAACAACGAATCAGTATAATCAGAAAGTGTGGAAGCGCTGCTTCAAAGTAAAGCGATAAACGAATATTAAACATTACATGCACAATGAATAAGTGCTACAATAGGGACAATGTGCGAAATGAGCAAATAAATAAGTGAATGTCCTCAATACGAATAGCAATATGATACGTGCTAAGGTAAAGAGCAATGTGCAAAATAAGCAAACAAATAAGTAAAAGTGCTTGTGCTAAAGCACAATATAGTCCCAAAAACAATATATTTTCAATCCAATGTGTAAAGTATGGGGGACATGAATCTTCTCAAACGATCATACAGGGCAGAAAAGTCCTCTAAAGCTTGAACTAGGGATCACCCTAAAAAAAATGTGCTCCCTGCACCGGATGCAATAAATGCTCACCTCCAAAGCTGACCCCACCGAGCCAAAGCGCACATATATGAGAGTGTGTTATCCAGCAGTATCAAAGACCCGCCTCCTTTAAGATTAACAGATGGTAGAGCTGCACAATTCTGGCCAAAACGAGAATCACAATTTTTTTGCTTAGAATAAAGATCACGATTTTCTCACGATTCTCGCGGCGTAACATCTTACATATACAAAAAAATTGGGCTAACAGCACTGTTTATTTATTTTTTTTGAAAGGGTAATTTTTCCAAAAAAATTGCGTTTCAAAGACCGCTGCGCAAATACCATGTGACATAAAATATTACAACAACCGCCATCTTATTCTCTAGGGTCTCTGCTAAAAAAAATATATATATAATGTTTAGGGGTTCTAAGTCATTTTCTAGCAAAAAATACTGGATTTTTATTTGTAAGCATCAAATCAGAAAAGATTTAGTCTTTAAATGGTTAAACTAAACATCTTCTATACACGGAAGTTCATTCCTTTGAAGTAATTACATTGCATCTCTTCTGGCTTCTTTTATCAGCAGTGACTTCAGAACTTGGTTCTCAGCCCAGACTTGGCAGTCTGCCCAAAGACTCAAGTCGCTCCGACTTAGAAAAGACTTCAGGCGACTTGCATTGACTTTTATTACAGTCAAGTCACGCTGGGTCGCCCCGCAAGTTGGACTCCATTAACTGCACTGAAAATCGCGGTAATGCCTGATGGAGATCGCAAGGGGGGTGAATTGAGATTGCGATTTTATTATGATTAATTGTGCAGCTCTAACAGATGGATATCCAGTAGCTCTCTGGTCAGGGCAGAAAAGTACTCTTTTTTGCTATCACTTATATAAGTACCCCACCAATACCCGCTCAGCTTACTCCTCCAGACGAAACCACATGAGGTGGCGTAACATGTAGAAGTACAGCCTGGTGGTTGTATGAGTCTACTTACATGGGAGAGATCACATGCTTATGGATTTTATGCTGTTTTTTATCCAATAAAATGTGTGTGTGCATTTGAAGACGGGGTTTGCTTGGTCTTGATCTGCTAACAGTATTAGATGTATTAGTGGAGCTGTTTCTTGTCTTTGCATGGGACTGGAGAGCTACTGGATATTGGAAATATATTGTTTTTGGGACTATTTTGCACTTTAGCACAAGCACTTTTACTTATTTATTTGCTTATTTTGCACACTGCTCTTTAACTTAGCACGTATTGTATTGCTATTCGTATTGAGGACATTCACTTATTAATTTGCTCATTTCGCACATTGTCCATATTGTAGCACTTATTCATTGTGCATGCAATGTTATAATTGTTTGTTATCGCTTTACTTTGAAGCAGTGCTCTCACGCTTTCTAATTATACTGATTCATAGTTTTAGATATTTATATATTTATTTTATTTTTTTGCGGACAGTGTACTTTTTGAGGGATTTCCCTTCATTTTCTGCCTTTGTCACAATAGTCACCAGGACAAACAGAAAGGGTGAATTTCCCCAGCAGGGACACAGACAGCAAAAAAAAAATAAATAAATAAAAGCTGACAGGGGTTCCAACCGTCTTACTTTTTATACAAAGCTAAAGAAAAAAAAATGATACTTATAACTTTACTTTTAAAAAAAGGCAAGAATTAAACTCTCTCATAACATCCTTGCCATGTGGGTTGAGCTGCAGCTAAATCTAAGAGTAAAGCCTGGAACAAAATATTTTTTTTTTCATTCAACCAAGCAGGGCTGAATGAAAAAAAAAAAAAAAAAAAAAAAAACCTGACAGCTTAGGAGGAGCCACTGTACTAACTATCCAATGTTAGTACAGCAATCTCCCCTGCTGTTCTATTGTGTTTTGACGGGGGGGCAGATGGGGGCAGCCCCCCCCCCCCGCCAGAACACTCCCGTCAGTGCTCTCAGCCATTGGCAGACCACTTTCGGCCATGCCCCTTCGAAAGAGGCCAGCCACACAGCCGGCTTCCGTCGGACTGACCGCAGTACACACGGGCCTAATGTCGGCAGGTTTCTATTGAACCGGCCAATGCCGTCTGCCATTCGGCCCACGTGTACTAGGCTTAAGAGATCCTGTGGGCCAACCTGTTAAAATGCACCCATAAATTACATTTATATAAAAAAAAACTGACATATATGAAAAAAAAAAAAAAAAGTGACAACCATTTTAAGATACAAATGCTTAAAGCCCAGCTGCAGCCTCTTAAATGTCATAGTCACCTGGTAAGCTCATCTTTTTAATTACATTTTTTTTTTCTTTTACTAAGCACCTGGGAGTACAGTTATCACTATACTTCTGGTCTGGTGCTCTGATGCTGGACCCTTGGGTCTCAGCTCCTGAATAGAGATGGGCTCGGGCGTGTTCAAAATCCCACATGACCGTTCCCACCAGGAAGCAGACACTGCACACGGCTAATCACAGGCAGTGAGACATTTCCCAGGTCGCAGCTGCACAGATCGGGAAATGTCTCACTCCCTGTGATTAGCCGTGTGCAGTGTCGGCTTCCAGGTGGGATCGGGCAGGTGGGATTTCAAACACACCCAAGCCCATCTCTACTCCTGAATCTGCAGAGTTGTATGCAGCTTTTCTATCTGCCCCTCCCCTCCTCCTGCCTAATTAAAGAGGGCTTTGTGTTATGTGAACCCATTCACAAAATACAAAGTCTTCTGTGAATGGGCAGCAGAGGGGAGGGCTGGGCAGAGGTGCTGCTGTATGAGAGAGCAGTGTCTCTCTTGTCAAGCTGGCAGGAGTATAGTAATTGCTGTACTCTTGGTGCTCAGTAAAAAAGTCAGAGCTAGAAGATTTTATAGACAGTGGATGAATTCCTGAATTTCGGCTTTAACATTTACTGTTTGATCTATATTAACTTAATTCCTATAATTTTTGAGACGCTACAATTAGGCTTTCTTACAAAGTTTTAAATGCAGTGAAAAAAATACAAGCTGTACAAAAAAAAAATATATGTCTCATGCTGTCCCCATCTTCATACCAACCAAACCTATTCTAGTAGTTTTGCTCAGTTAAAACTGGGGCTCCACCAGCTCTTTCACAGGAAACCAAAATTTAAAGGTAAACTTACTTCGACCAATTTTTGACAATGTTGTCGCATAGGAGCTTCTATGTCTTGCTGTATTTGAATTTTTAATAGGTCTAGTTTCTGAGGCGACAGCACCTAAAATAAAAAGATGTTATTTAGCTGGTAAACAAGGATGTGCGATTTGTTTTCTAAAACATGATGTCTGCAAGCAAGAATGCACTTGAGAAAAGATAAAAAGCATGGCTTTTATTGGCAGCAACCAATCTGATTTTAGCTTTCTCCATGTAATCTGAGAGAAATCACATGCAAACTTACTAGTGGTGACAAACAACAAATGTTCTCTGCAGTTCTACTTTTTGGGAAATATGAAATTTATCTTGGTCCGTAATACGACAGCAGTTATAAAAAAAAAAAAAAAAAAAAAAAAAAAAAAAAAAAAAAAAAAATCAGAGCAACAATATTTCCTGAGCATATTCAGGAAAAATGGAAAAGTATATTGTATACTCACTAATTTTCCTTTCGTGGTGCCTATCCATGGAACCTCTAAACACTCCCTCGGGGCCAGCAAATTGCATAAAAAAAAGAATGGTTAAAAGGACCTCTGTACTCTCGGTAGCAAGCCGCATACTGAAGAGGGGAATGTATGCTGCCATGAATAGGCATCAGGATAGGAAAATTGCAGGAAGTATATTATATGATACAATTTTCCAGTTTCCTGGTGCCTACATGTCAAAATAGCAAAATACCTGTGAAAAATAACTAGCTGACAGGGTGGATTAATACACAAAAAATTACAGTGCGCAATGATCATGGAAGGCAGATCCAAGCCCATTGCTCTATAAGCACTTTGTATGAGTTTAACAATACAAATGCTAGCGTTCTGATTGTAGCCTCTTTACCTCTGTATCTCCCGGCTGAAATGACAAAGTCTCTCCAACGATCTGACTGAAGCAGTGACAGAAAGATATTTTCTTGGAGTCCTAGCGACATCAAGCTAGTGCAAAGTACCAGTTTAATCCTCTGGCTAGTTAGGCAACTCCCATGTTTCTGACATATAGAAAGAGGTTGCTACCTTGGGCACAAAATGGTCCAATGGCTGAAGTTTCACTCTGCCTGGAAAGAATGAGCTATCTCTCTGACGCTCCTAGGGCATGTAGTTCTGAAACTCTTCTACTAGAGGTTACAGCTACGAGGAACACCTTTACAAGTTGTGTCCTTTATGGAACAAAAAAAAATAATAAAAATTTGAAATAACGACAGGTGCCACTGGGGAAATACTCTTTCTGGGAGGGCGAATCTTCAGCACTACTCTGAGGAGCTCTATTACCAAAGGCTCTTTAGCCCACCTAGACAGGAATTGCGGTCACGTGAACCTTTATTAAACTAGGGTTAAGGTCTAGATCTAGGCCAGTCTGAAGGAAATCCTTAATGTGGACCTAGCATCAAATACAGACATTAATGGCTGTGTGTTATTTTGAGGGGACAGCAAATTTACACTGTTAGGGCCCTTTCACACGGGCTTTCCATGTAAAGGGTCTGTTTTTGCTCAGCGGGGATCAGAGCCGACAGATGACAGTTCCGTCTCCTCTCACTGAGCGGAGATGGAACTATCAGAGCGTCGCTCTCCTCTATGGAGATCAGTATGAAAACGAACCTCCTGTCCGTTTTCATCTGATTCTACAGACGGATGGAAAATAGGTTTCCATCCGTCTGTATTTCACGGACAGGATCGGATCGGAGAGCGGCGGATGTCAGTGGACATGTGTTTGTTGACATCCGCCGCTCCATAGGGCTGCATGGAGCGTCTGTTCAAGTCCGCCTGAAAAACGGACAGGAGGACCTGACCGGAAAGCCCATGTGAAAGAGCCCTAATACAAGCTGTATACTCACTACTTTACATTGTAGCAAAGCGTCATTTCTTCAGAATAGAATAAAATAAAATATTTAGGAAAATGTGAGGGGTGTACTCACTTTTGTGAGATACTGTATATTATTTCATGCTAAGTGCATCCATGCTAAGTATGAATATATTCCTGAGATGTCAAAATATACAAGAAAAGTTTTTTTTATATATTAATGTAAACACTCTTAAATTGCAAGATAAAAAGTATGCACATATCCACACTTTAAAACAATAGGTCTTGTGGCAATTAAGCCAATTGCCTTTGCTCTTAATATATCTTTTTAATATAGCATTGTCCTTAAAGTAGAACTAAAGTCAAAACATTTTTCCCATTTTTGGATAGAGTAAGGGAAGGTTATAACCCTGGTCCGTTTTTTCTTTGCCATCTGTGTCCCATTGGGGAGATTTTTTTTTCACTTTCTGTCCCATAGCCAAACAGGAAGTGAGAGGAAATCCTTCCAGAGTAATGAAATCCCTGGTTGTCATTAGACTCATTGTCCCCATTGGAAGATTTTCCCTCTATTCCTCTTCTGGGGACAACCCAAAATTTTGGATTTTGTTTACCACTGAGAACGGTAAGTGGGTGACTCTCCCTAACAGGTACACAGCCAGCACTAAAATCCTGACTGGTATTCTAATTCCTCTCCACTCTGTCCAAAACTAAAGAAAATGTTTTGCCTAATTTTTTGTTATTCTTTGCAAAGCACTGGGTGTATAATAGGGCAATTCAATTCCTACCCATCCTCCCCTCTCTTACTTTTATTAAAGCCATTTGTTACATGTTTAAAAAAACAAAAATAAATATAGTTGTCAACAAATGAAAAGGGAGAACACAGGACGGGACTAGGAGGAGCCACTTTGTTCTGTGCAGGGATGGTCTCTGCTCCCTTATACAAATATAGGAGTATAATGACATACTGAGAGGAAAGTCTGGAAAGCCTATGACTTCTGATCTGACCCCCCTGAAACCTCCTGGGATAACATAACGTGTCCCAGAAGGCTGCAGGACTAGTCTCGCAATCTACAGTAGGGACATGCAGTGGAGATCAGCAGGAAGTCACAGCCAACTCCCAAATCCAAGATGGTGATGGCAAGAATTTGCAACAGTAGGACGTATTGGCTGCAGGGAAGACAGCACTGGACTGAAAGGACAAATAAATACATGTTTTTTAAAAGTCAGTATTTCTCTTTAAACCTTGGTTCACACATGTGCAATGCGGGAACCAGCGCGATTATAGAGGTGGTTCCCGCATCGTAGTCTTCCCGCAGTCAGTTCACACTGTCTTATGCAAACCGCTGTGGGTGTCATTACAAATGACGAACTGCGAACTTGCACATGAATCGGATCGCATGGGTGAGAACACCTATGCAATGCGATTCAACTGCGGGGGAAAAAAAAAAAAAAAAAAAAAGGTACATGCACCTTTTTTTTTTGCAAATCTAATGCGAGTTCAGCAATACAACTGTATGGCTGAACTCGCACTGCTCAGGGATCGCATGTGATCGGCACCTGCAGTGCGGGTGCGAAACACATGCGATCTCTGAGATCGCACTAGTGTGAACCTGGGATAAAGCTGGCCAGAGGGTGACAGGAGAAAGACCTGTTTGATATACAATAGATACTGTAACTAGGAGAGCATTTTATTTTTATTTGTAGTGTGCAAGTTAAATTAGCTTGTACAGTACTGATTTTTCCAATTTAATTAGAATATGCAAGATTCTTTTACACTATAAAAATGACACTGTTTCAAGCAAGGGTGTGGCTGGCTACACAAATATTCCACAAACTGTGACACATTTGTTGCTATGACAGCAAGACCAAGCTCTCCAAGATTTAAGGAGTCTCAATAGACCAGCGATCATGCAGGTGTGCTTGTTCAATTCATGTGGGCTTTAGATAAAGAAACAAGTGGGAAAAACACACAAAAGAATGAGAAAGCCCAAGAAAATGCATGGAAGGCACACAAATCAGCCCTTTTACTTGGTAAAGAGATCTTACTTGTAGCTTTAGCTCCTCAATTTCACGTGTTTTTTCAAAAAGCTCTCCACGCAGTTCCTCCAGCAGAAGTTTATATTTTTCGTGTGTGTTTCGAACATCAGCAGCAAACTGCTTACAATCATTTTGAGACTTTACATATTCAGCTTGCAACCTGCAATAATTATTTGCAGTGTTATGTTACAATCTTAAACTATATTTTAGAGGGGGGAGTTGTAATTTTATTCTAAATCAAAATTAATTACAGCTATGAACTATGCAATTTTTACAGCTGATGCAACAGATTTGACAGTTATACATGTGATAATTGGGTAGTTTTGCTGTAAGCAAAAAAAAAAAAAAAAAAAAAACACACACCACACACACAATATATTTATTATGTGCCACAGTTGCTAATAAAAGCACATCTTTTCATACACTTGGCAGTTAGGTAATCTTGGCAGGGAGCACAGCCTAATAAAGGCAGCATGAACAAAAGACACAAGCAAGACATCTGATTTAGCCCAGGTTCACACTGAACAAGGGTTTGAAATTGTGCAAGTTCAGCTGAACTCGCACAATTTTAAACCCGCATTTCAGTTCGAGTTTGGGGGCGATTTGAAAGACATCTGTGCGTGTTCACGCACAAATGTCTATTGAAATCACCCCTGAAGTCGCCAAAAATAATGCAGGAACTACTTTTGGAAAAATCGGTGCGGCGCCACAAAGTCGGGACAATGCCGTTTCTGGCAATAGGTTGCGATTTGACACGTCATTTTGCACTGATGTGAACGGGGCTCAATATGGGAATATGCCTTGAAAAAAAAGTTAAAACTACACAATTTTTACTCAAAATTCAATTACTGCATGGCTATTATGGTCCCATTTGCACCTGAGCGTCTTGTAGCTCAAAGCTCCAAAGAAAAAAAAATGTAGCTACAATTATTTTCCAGCAAAGTGGAAATTAGAGAGGTGCACAATGGAAAAATGTGTTTCATTTTGGATTCATTTGTGAAGTAATTTTGTTTCATTATATTAGTTGTTAGAAGGATTTTTTCAGAATTTGTTTTGTATATTCTGATTTCATATATTTGTCCTGATTTGAATCAGTGTATCAGTGTATATTATTATCACTGTATAAGTGTCACTGGTGAGGTCAGTGGCAGTTAGTCAGTTCCCCCCCAAGCGTCACTTCGTGTCAGATTGACTGCCGCAGTATGCAGTCCCGGTATAAGTCGCTGATCGCCGCAGTAGTATAAAAAGTAATAAAATAATAACAATTCCAGTTTATATACACCATAGTTTGTAGGCGCTATAAAACTTTCACACGAACCAATCAATAAACATTGGGATTTTTTTTATCAAAAACATGCAACAAAAAACATTTTGGCCAACATTTCTGAAATTAATTTTTTTTTTAAAAAAAACTGTATTATAGCAGAAAATAAAAAATATTGTGTTTTTTTTTTTTCAAAATGTTCAGTTATTTTTCATTTACAGCACAAAAAATATAAAGGTGGTGATCAAATACCCCCAAAAGAAAGCTCTGTGTGAAAAAAATTATATAAATTTTGTTTGGGTACAGTGCTGCGTGACTGCTCAATCACCAGTTAAAGTAACGCAGTGCCAAAATAGCAAAAAATGGCCTGGTCATGAAGGAGGTAAAATCTTCTGGAGCTGAAGTGGTTAATGAGGACGTAACCCCAGATTGGGTTTACTTCCTCTATATTCCCCTGCAAAGTACATGCATAATGGGCTCCTATGCATCGCAAACAAAGCCTGCGACGTCCAGCGATGTCCCCTGTGCTGGTAGCATCCATCTTCTGCTCCTCTTCCTTCCAGGGCCACGACTCCGGCCAGTCACAGAGCGCGGGAGCCGCCAGTGACGGCACAATCACAGTGAAGAAACGGCACGGAGGTAATTTCTGCACTGCGCATGTGTCAAAATGATGTAGGCACAGCTAGTACACTGCATATCTCCTGAACCGTGCAGGTTTGGGAGATATGCAGGGCACCTACAAGTAAGCCTTATTATAGGCTTACCTGTAGGTTAAAGTGGTTGTCACGAGCCAACAACCACTTTAAATGAGCTGATTGGATGATATCGACTGGAGTCACTAAGTTAACAAATGGAAGGAAATTAATTTCGGATTCGTTTTTATGATTCGGGGATTCTGATGGATCCCTCTCCATCCAACCCAAACACAATAAGTAGGAATCTTATTCTCATCTTATTTCACTTTTATACCTTACTTTATTCACTGCAATGTGTTTCCATTTCATATGTAGTGCATTTTTTTTATAATATTCAGGCTACGCTCACTAGAATAATAACAAATGGATCCAAATCAATTTGGATCATTCGTTATCTAGTTACGTTATTTCGAATGCTTAAACATAAACAAAAGGCCCAAACAATTGCATCATGTTATCCGAATGAAACAAACGAATATGAATTAATTTGTTCTTTCCATTATCATTTATTTTGGATTCATTGAAATTCATTACTACTACGATTTGGAGATCCGGTTATATCTGAATCCCCAAATAACAAAAATTTTGTTCAAATTTCAATTCATAAAGAAACAAATCGCAATTGTCTAGTGGCAATATGTGATCTGTTTTGCAAAGAGGAAATCAGGAGAATTGGTTGGATGAAGGTTCATAGCCCCAGTAATCATAACAAACAGCAGTTATCAAAAATCTTGCTGCAATGTGACCATGTATACTTTCCTCAAAAAAAAAAAAAAGAAAAAAAAAACAAATACTGTATGCACAAAACATAGTGAGTCACGGAGCTGCTTTGATTGTTGAAATTGCAGTATATTGATCAAAGCTAAGTCTACCTTCTTCAAAGAAAACAAATATTACAGTTGCCAGAGCAGCTATAAATATAGAAAGACAAGAGAGGTATAAAAGCACGGTGAACTCATTGACGCTGGGACTGAAGGATTATAATATACTACCTGGTGTGCTCAGCCTTTAAAGTCTGATAGTTGGTCTTGTGGTCTTCACATCGCATTTTTTCATCGATTAAAAGTTTATGAAGCTCTGTCTCTGTCAAAGGGACAGTAAAAGTTCCACTTGTTTGGGGGAACACAGTTGGAAAAGAAGGCTCCATCTTTTCTTCAGTAGAGGTGCTGCTAACCATGTAGAAATCCACAGATCACAAAAGTGACATTGGCTGATTTCCTCTTTTTTTGCTCCTTACATCACCTCCCTGAGGGATAAATTACACAGGTAATGAGAGGCTGATTGAAGAGAGAGTGCGAACGACACACACAAAAAAAAGCAGATTTAAGACATATATTCACAGATCATGTGTATACACACACACCAAGGCATTTAAAACATGGAAATATTATTCAGATTTGGATTTATTAATGCTCACTTTAAATAAAAATATGTATTTTATTCTTTTTAAAGCTAATGCATTAAATAGGCTGTTTGTTCAAAAATGACCAAAAGGAATTAGTCCTGGTAGGGTGCTGGGGAAGCAGAGACTGCATTAAGGTAAAAAAAAATTTAAAGGTTAGGGGTTAATTATTTATTTAATATTCATTTATAATGATGTTTACTTATTTGTGTATTTATTTTACATTCATTTATTATTATTATTTATTTTTTAATCCCCTGCAAGGTAAAGACATAATGTGCTAGTATGCATCACATACTAGCACATTATGAAAATAATTACCTTAGAACAAAGCCCTCCAATAGCGCGCTGTCCACCTTTAATGTGACCTATAAATTGTACAACTCAATTGAACAACAAACTGAAATCTTTTAGGTGGAGGGAAGTAAAAATAAAAAACTAAAATAATATGGTTGCATAAATGTGCACACCCTTAAACTGGTTGTAAACCTAGTTACACAGCTTGTACCTATGGGTAAGCCTATAATAAGGCTTATCTGTAGGTACTGTAAATATCTCCTAAACCTGCACAGTTTAGGATATATTTGCCACATACGCTTGCGCCGACGCCATTGGCGGCCCGGGGGTGCTGTTTCTTCAGGGCCCGTGCCGCAGCCGGCAGTGCACGCGCGGGAGTGAGGCCATCACGGCTCCGGCCAATCACAGCGCCAGAGCCCACAAACCCGGAAGTAACTCGGAGAGATATGTCGCTGGTCACAGCAGTGTGTGGGGACCGCTGCAACAGCTTTGATCTAAGGTAAGTATTTCATAATGAGCTAGTATGTGATGTATACTAGCTCATTATGCCTTTGTTGTGCAGGTTTTTTTTTTTTTAAAGGGGTTTACAACCACTTCAAACTAATACTTTGTTGAAGCACCTTTGGTTTTTATTAGAGCACTCAGTCTTTTTGGGTACCAGTCTATCAGCATGACACATCTTGACTTGGCAATATTTGCCCACTCATCTTTGCAAAAATATACTCCAAATCAGTCAGATTGTGAGGGCCTCTCCTGTGCACAGCCCTCTTCAGATTACCCCACAGGTTTTCAATCGGATTCAGGTCTGGGCTCTGGTTGGGTCATTCCAAAACTTTAATCTTCTTCTGGTGAAGCCATTCCTTTGTTGATTTGGATGTATACAAAACCTAATCACTTGAATCAAGTGAACAGCAGCGCTAAAGAGTAAATGACATGATGAATGACATTAATGCTTAATTACAAACAAAATGTATACTGTATCCAGAATAAATGTGAACATCAAAATGGAACCAAGCATGTGACAAAATGTTGCAATCACCACAGTGATGAAAAAATGCATGTGTAAAAAAGAATACAGTCAAAAAACAAAAAAAAAAAAAAAAAAAATCACAATATGAAGTGCAGCAAATGCCAAAGTGCACAGAAGAAATCCTCCAACATTTTGTCATGTTTGGTTCCATTATGATGTTCACATTTATTCTGGATATACATTAAGTTTGTAATTAAGCATGAATGTCATTTATCAGGTCATTTACTCTTTAGCGCTGCTGTTCACTTTAGTATTTAATTCAAGTTATTAGGTTTTGTTTATTGTGTGAATTGAAAGTAGCAGCTATAATACACGTATATTTTGTTATACGATCACTTTATTATTCTTTGGCGCAGTGGTGAATGAGTGTTTTTCTATTTGGTGGATCACTTGGCTCCTGCTGCTGTCAATTAAATCCAGTGACAAGGGAGCAGGGGTGGGGCCAAGTTACACCATGTGCGTCAATGGACACACACAGTATAGCTCAAGATTGAGCGCGCACGCATGCCACCCTACCTGCCATGGCACATGGAGAAGAGGAGGAGTCCAGCGCACCGCTGGGGGACCCCAGAAGAGGATCGAGCTGAGAAAACATTTTGTTTCTTCATGCTGACAGCATGAGGAGAAAAAAAAAAAAGCAGATTACCAACTTCTGTCAGAGGGACATCGGCTCTGCACATGGACACCCACTGCTGCTAAGCAGTGCCCACAAGTGCCACCCGCCAGTGCATATCAGTGCTGCCTATCAATTCCCACCAGTGCCACCTATCAGTGCTGCCTACTAGTGCTGCCCTTTGTGCCTATCAGCGCACGTCAATGAAGTAGAAAAAATGTCCTGTTTGCAAAATTTTATAACAAACTATGACATTTTTTTTTTCATTTGTTTAGCAAAAAAATAAAAAACCCAGCAGTGATTAAATACCACCAAAAGAAAGCTCTATTAGTGTGAAAAAAAATAATAAAAATGTAATTTGGGTAGTTGCATGACCACGCAATTGTCATTCAAAGTGTAACAGCACTGAAAGCTGAAAATTGGCCTGGGCAGGAAGGGGGTGAAAGTGCCCAGTAAGCAAGTGGTTTTAAAAAACGCCCCTGTATAGCTTATATCCGAGCGCCACTCAGCGCTCACATGACCGGCTGCCTCTCTCCTCCTCCCGACTGATGTCAGCGGGGATTCTCTGCCCCTCCCGCTGTAGCTGTCAGATCAGGAGAGGGAGCGGTGGCCGGTCACGTGAGCAACGATTTGTTTACTTTTT
>BLSH010101506.1:179695-197771 GCA_018402905.1 Glandirana rugosa | reverse complement strand
GGATGAGAGGCACAGTATGAAGGTATGTTGGAGGCAAAAAAAGAGGGACAGTACAAATGGGATGCTGGAGGTGGACAAGACAAGCGAAATCTGGGGAAGAGGGACCCCTGAGGTGAATAATGGTAGCAGTAAGAAGGAGCACATTTTTGCTTCCCCTCCCAGAAAAAAAGATATTGCTGCTGCTGAACTCATTTGACATTGAGGATTATGGGCACTGTTTTGTTAAATGTTCAGCGTTCATTGATATACAGGGTGGGCCATTTATATGGATACACCTTAATAAAATGGGAATGGTTGGTGATATTAACTTCCTGTTTGTGGCACATTAGTATATGTGAGGGGGGAAACTTTTCAAGATGGGTGGTGACCATGGCGGCCATTTTGAAGTTGGCCATTTTGGATCCAACTTTTGTTTTTTCAATAGGAAGAGGGTCATGTGACACATCAAACTTATTGGGGATTTCACAAGAAAAACAATGGTGTGCTTGGTTTTAACGTAACTTTATTCTTTCATGAGTTATTTACAAGTTTCTGACCACTTATAAAATGTGTTCAATGTGCTGCCCATTGTGTTGGATTGTCAATGCAACCCTCTTCTCTCACTCTTCACACACTGATAGCAACACCGAAGGAGAAATGCTAGCACAGGCTTCCAGTATCTGTAGTTTCAGGTGCTGCACATCTCGTATCTTCACAGCATATGGTTTTTTTATGTTTTTTATGGTCAGTAAAAACCAATACCGGGTGAGCTGCTCCTTCCAGGAGGTACCGTCATTCCTCCAAAGCCGACTTGATGGCCAGCAATTCCCTATCACCGACATCATAGTTCCAGCAAGATGGTGCACCACCACATTATGGGTGTCAGGTCCAAGCATTCCTAGACAAACAGTTTCCTGGAAAGTGGATTGGTCATCGTGGGCCAGTTGAATGGCCCCCAAGGTCTCCCGATCCGACCCCCTTAGACTTTTATCTTTGGGGTCATCTGAAGGCAATTGTCTATGCTGTGAAGATACGAGATGTGCAGCACCTGAAACTACGGATACTGGAAGCCTGTGCTAGCATTTCTCCTGCGGTGTTGCTATCAGTGTGTGAAGAGTGGGAGATGAGGGTTGCATTGACAATCCAACACAATGGGCAGCACATTGAACACATTTTATAAGTGGTCAGATACTTGTAAATAACTCATGAAAGAATAAAGTTACGTTAAAACCAAGTACACCATTGTTTTTCTTGTGAAATCCCCAATAAGTTTGATGTGTCACATGACCCTCTTCCCATCTTGAAAAGTTTCCCCCCTCACATATACTAATGTGCCACAAACAGGAAGTTAATATCACCAACCATTCCCATTTTATTAAGGTGTATCCATATAAATGGCCCACCCTGTTGATTATTCTTCTGTACTGTCCACCCTGCTGCTCAGGTATGCTGCTGATTTAACAATGATTATACTTCACAGTACCTACTACTACAGTACTTTGGTGCCTATATAAAGCAGCGTAGAAGGCTAAATTGTCCAAGGGCTCATATAGATTTGCAGATCTTTTGTTCAAATCTAGCTTTAATGGTAAATTTGCAGATTTTAGTATACTTTGCAAGTGAATGACTATTGAGGCATATTTACAGTGTCTTGAAAAAGTATTCATACCCCTTAAAATTTCCCACATTTTGTCATGTTTCAAACAAAAACGTAAATATATTTTATTGGGATTTTATGTGATAGACCAATACAAAGTGGCACATAATTGTGAAGTGGAAGGAAAATGATAAATGGTTTTCAACATTTTATACAAATAAATATCTGTGTGGCGTGAATTTGTATTCAGTAGTCAATACTTTGTAGAACCATCTTTTGCTGCAATTACAGCTGCAAGTCTTTTTGGGTATGTCTCTACCAGCTTTGTACATCATTCTAGAAGGTAACATTTTTGCCCATTCTTCTGTGCAAAATAGCTCAAGCTCTGTCAGATTGGATGGAGAGCGTCTGTAAACAGCAATTTCCAAGTCTTACCACAGATTCTCAGTTAAATTTAGGTCTGGACTTTGACTGGGCCATTCTAACACATGAATATGCTTTGATCTAAACCATTCCATTGTAGCGCTGGCTGTATGTTTAGGGTCCTTGTCCTGCTGGAAGGTGAACCTCCACCCCAGTCTCAAGTGTTTTGCAGACTCTAACAGGTTTTCTTCTAAGATTGCCATGTACTTGGCTCCATCCATCTTCTCATCAACTCTCACCAGCTTCCCTGTCCCTGCTGAAGAAAAGCATTCCCACAACATGATGCTGCCAGCACAATGTTTCACAATGGGGATGGTGTGTTCAGGGTGATGTGCAGTGTTAGTTTTTCGCCACACATAGCATTTTTTTTCTTTTAATATTCTTTATTAATTTTTTCCATATCAAGAAACAATTTTTACAAAATACTCATCCTGGATATTCTCTATATACACATACATACAAGTTAACTACATTTACCACATACTTACCCATTGACACCCTTCAACCCAACATACATACAACCTCAAATCCCTTCAGCAAACCAAGCCTCCAATGAGCGCCACAAAAAAAAAGGGGGGGAATCCCGACACCCCTCAGCACACTCCCCTCTTCTCTCTCCTCCCTTCCCCCTCCCTTCCACACCATCCCCTTGGGCCATAAGGTCAGCCCTGGGTGTAATACCCATTCCTTTTATTAGAAACTCCCCTCCATAAACATTTTATACAAACCACACTCCTCCCTATTGGGGACATTGTGAGGAAGAAAAAAGAAAAAAAAAATAGGAAAAAACCCATAACCTTTTAATACAACTCGCATTCTACCCAAATGTGAAAATTGTGAGGGAAAAGAGAAGGAAAGGGAAAAAAAAAAAAGAAAAAATTGGGGAAAGAAACCCGTAGCCTTCTCACCTTCTACCCGAATGTGAACATTGTGAAAGGAAAGAAAAATGAAAAAAAAGAAAAGACCCCTGTAGCCTTTTACTACCACTCGCACTCTACCCGAATGTTAAAATTGTGAGAGGGAAAAAAAAACAAACCCTGTAGTGTAAGCTCATGCTCTACTCAAATGTGATTGTTCCCATCTCAGTTCTTTTATCTTCCCGTCTACAAACACCCACCCTCTCCTTTATTAAACCTTATACATCTCCTTGCCCAGTGATACAATCAAAGCACATGAAAGTGAAGAATACTAACAGAAAAAAGGGCGGGGGGGGCAAAAATGTAACATCTCCCTTCTCTTCTCTTTTCCCTCAAATCCACACTTCCATAGCCATGTAGTACTAACATACACTCTACCCCAATATGAAAAGAAAAACAAACCCCCCCCCCCCTTAACCCTGTAGTGTAAACTCATGCTCTATGATAGGAGAGAAAAGATTAAAAAAAATAATAATAATCCTTCCCTCCCCTCTTCCCAGGGGCAAGGATGGGGAAGATGGACGAGAGGCAATCTCCCCTCTTTAGTTGGAGAGTATATCCTACCCCCTATGGTGTTCGTTCACCTTCATCTTTTTTAATCTTGTGTGCATAAAGCTCCCAAATAGCCCATATGTTTTTTACATTTCTCTTGTTGATTTTTCACCAAATGGATCCATCTTTCTGCTTCCATTAATTTATTCACTTCTCTCTTCCAGTCTGTTACATTTGGACAAGTATTTTGCCTTTTTGAACTTTGGAATTAAAGATTTTGCAGCATTTAATAAATCTGGAATTATACACTTCTTATAAGTCTTATTAGAGATAGGCAATCCGTGGAAAAGAAAGTGCAATGGGGAGATTTCTATAGGTCTCTTCGACATTTTCCTAATCCATGGAGCAATCTCTTCCCAAAAGACTTTAATCCTGGGACATGACCACCATAGGTGAAGGTATGTACCCTTTTTTTTACACCCTCTCCAACACTTGTCCTCCTTGGTCAGATGCATCTGCACCATCTTGGCAGGTGTTCGATACCATCTCTTGTGCCTGTGAACTAATTGATGTGGCATGTGTAGATTTAATCAATTTCTTGATTTCCAATGGTGAAAATGTGTAGTTCAATTCCCTTTCCCAATCTTTTATATAATAGGGGGTTGATGTGCCCTGAGCACTAAGAATCAATCTTTACATCTGAGATAGAGGATGTTTAATCTCCGAAGCATCAACACATAGTGTCTCCAACGTAGTCAGTGCTTCCACTGGCCTCACTCGGGGCCTTAATTTGTTGTAAAAAATCTACTATTTGATGATATCTCCCTGTCGCCATCAGTATATTTCCTAATGTCTGAACCAGCTCTATCAGGGCCAGTAACGCTCACTGTGGGGCAAACTTGGCCCACGCCGTATTCCCATCTGGCCCCCATGTCCCCAGAAATCCCTTTTCTTCTCCTGGTGGGAACCACGGAAATCCCCCCAGTGGTGCCAACGGTGATGTTTGTGGTGCAAATTTACCTTCCTTATTCAATCTGTCCCAAACCATCAAGGTGTTTCGCGATAGAGGGGATGTCCACTCTGCAAGGCCTCTGGATGTTGTGGGGATCCAGGGGGTTCCTGCTAGGTTCCTCCCAGCCATGGTTTTCTCCAGAGCTACCCACCGTTTACTTGGGCAGTCCTGACAGTCCAGTCTAGTATACGCACCAGTGACACTGCCTTATAGTACAGTGCTACATACGGAAGCCCTACTCCCCCTTCCCCTTTACTCCTACGCAACATGTCAAATGTGATTCTAGGGCATCTATCTTTCCAAACAAATGGCATGAATGACCTCCTAATCTGTTTTAAAAAATTCTGAGGGAGCACTATGGGTACTGTCTGTAATATGTAAATTATTTTTGGTAGTATGATCATCTTGAGTGCATTCACTCTACCAAACCACGTCAATATCTGGTCCCTCCATCCTTGTAAATTCCCTAATATATTATTTAACAAAGTTTTGTAATTAAGTTCATATAGTGCTTTAGTATCTGTGGTAATATGTACTCCAAGATATGGCAATGAATCTGTTCGCCAAATAAATGGGAATAATTGTTTCAAAAGGGCTGATTCCTTAGGGGGCACATGTATGGGAAAGAGCAAAGATTTCCCAAAGTTAATCGTAAAGTTAGATAACCCACCAAATCTATTTACCTCTGACATCAGTGCGGGCAACGTTGTCTTGGGCGATGAAAGGAAGAACAAAAGGTCATCAGCATAAGCTGAGACCCTATGCTCCTCTGCCCCAACTCTGACCCCTGCAATCTCTGGATTACTCCGAACTTTATTAAGGAATGGTTCCAAAACCATCGCAAAGACCAGGGGTGACAATGGGCAACCCTGTCTGGTCCCATTTCCTATTTTAAAATAATCCGATAGTGTCCCATTAACCTTTACCCTTGCTTTGGGGTCCGCATATAGGGTCATAATCCACCCCATCATGCGCTCTCCAGACCCATCCCTCTTAGCACCTCGCTCATGAAAGTCCAATCCACCCTGTCAAATGCTTTTTTGGCCTCCATTGCTAGTATTACTCTTGGCGACCTCTCTGGTCCAGCTTGGGACCAGTGGAGGACATTTAGTGCTCTTACTGTGTTATCTCAAGCCTCCTGGCCTCTCATGAATCCCGTTTGATCAGGGTGGATTAGTCTCTGCAGGCGGAGAGCTAGTATCTTAGCCATTCATTTGGTGTCAGAGTTAAGAAGATAGATGGGTCTGTAGTTAGCGCAAACTGCGGATCTTTCCCTGGTTTTGGGAGTACCGTCACATAGGCCAGCAGGGCCTCTGGGGGCAATGGGTTGGAGGCTGCTGTATGGTTAAAGTAATTACACAAAGGGTTTACCAGTATCGACATGAATTTCTTATAATAACCATTCGTTAGGCCATCCGGCCCTGGACTCTTCCCTAATGGTGCAGTTGAAGTAGCTTTACTCAATTCCTCCACAGTAATGAACTGCTCTAATTCCTCTCTGACTTCCACTGACAAACTTGGGAGAGTGTTGTTTTTGAGATACTCCTGAATCCTCTCAATTTTCTTTCCCTTTTCCCTGTCACCGGGGGTTGTAGGGATGTTATATAGGCCTGCATAGAAGTGATGGAATTCTGCCGCTATTGACTTGGTGTCCACTATTTCCTTATTATTAGCTAGTAATTTATTAACATGACGGGAATCTTGCTGTTTTTTAATTTTCTTGCCATTAGCCAACCACATTTGTTTCCCTGTTCATAAAAGTGGTGTGTGAAGTACCTGTATTTTTCCTTGATTTTATTCACCTGGAGAGATCTTCTCTTAGTACTTCTAATTGCTGGGCCTCTATTCCGCCTGTCTGCGCTTTATGTCTAGTCTCCAAATCATGTATTTTATCCAGCAATTCCTCAACTTCTTTCTGTTTCTCCCTGTTCAGTTCCCTCTTGATTACCTCCTTATGCGCCTCCCAGATTGCCTGTTTAGACACCTCCTCATTTTTGTTTATCTCAAAGTATGCAGCCATCTTCTGTGACACCGCCTCCACCACCTGTTTGTTATCTAAAAAGGATTTGTTTAATCTCCACGTCCTCTCCCATTGTTCATTGTGGAGTGGGCGTAGGGACAAGGTAATCGGGGAGTGATCAGAAATTGTGATGGATTCAATAGTAGCCGAGCATACATGGCTCACATAATACTGATCCAATCATGAATATGTATTGTGGGTTTTAGAATAGTAGCTATAATCTTTTTCTTTATTATGAAGCACCCTCCAACTATCCACCATGTGTAAAGATCTAAAAAGTTGTTTTGTGTGCTTAATTGCTTTAAAAGATAGCAGAGACCTACCTGATGAGGTGTCTAAACTAGGGTCTAATGTTACATTAAAATCCCCCCCCCCCCCCAATACCAAAAAACCTTCCCTGAAGTCATCCAGCTTATTCAGCATACTAGACAGAAAATTAATGGTTTGGGTATTGGGGGCGTATATAGCTGCAAATATATAGTACTGGCCCTGTATGGTCCCCTTTAAAAAAAGGAAACGTCCCTCCGGGTCAACTTGTGTGGTGGTAATGGAAAACGGGCAAGATTTTCTAATAGCTATCGTCACCCCTCTAGCCCTGGGAATAGGGGACACTGCATGAAACCATTGATTAAACATTTGAAAAGGTAGACGGGGTACGGACCCTGTCGTGAAGTGCATCTCCTGCAGAAATGCTACATCTGCTGACAGGTGGCACAGTTCACGCCAGAGCCGCCCCTTTTATATTGAGAGCCCAGACCTCTCACATTATACTATACAACCTTCAGTATACTACCCATAATTCACATTTAAGTAGTCTATGCAATTCCACTCTGTATAATACCTCGAGTTTGCCATCTTCCTCCCCTCTCCAAAAAAAAAAAAAAAATGAAAAAACAGGGGAAGCTTACTAGGCCCCCCTCTCTGGTGGCACTTGACAATAACACCATCTTTTCACATACGTTCCAATACCTAAAGGTATACCAACTAAATGAGTGGGCATCCCATGCGGCGGACCACAGGCCTCCCCCTGGTGTACCCCTCTCTTTGCCAATGGCAACTTACTTAGTCCCCTGTAATGGGACCTACCTAATGGAAGAAAAAAATCACAAAAAACCAATCACACCCAAACAAATTTTCAACATTCCCCCGCAAACCCTCATCCCTCCCCAGGCAAATCCTCGAAAGAAAAAATGTGAGAAGGGGGTAAACAGCACATAATTTGTTAAGGAGAGAAATTCATCAAAAAAAAAAGGAAAAAGGCCTTTTTAGTCTAGCAAGTATTGTCTGTCACTCTGAGTCGTTACTTTTTTTCTTCCCCTCTGCTTTAGCCGTTTAGGCCGATTTATTTGGTCCCTCTCCTTGATCATATCCATTCCTTTGGTTTTTGCGGCTTGCTTTGGTTGATTTCTTTTGCCAGCATTCTGGATGCTGTAATTGAAGTTTAGTGGTACTCAGTCTCCAGTCCGTAAAATCGACAGATGGAATGTCTAGTGTCTCTACAAAAAGCTGTAAATCATCTTTTGTTCTAAGTGTCGCATTTTTACCATTTTGCGAGGCATTTAAACTAAAGGGGAACCCCCATCAATATGGGATATCCGCTTAACGCATAACTTCCAGTAGGGGCTTCACCATTCGTCGCTGCATGAGGGTACGACCCAATATATCTGCAAAAAATTTGAGGCGAGTTCCCTGAAACTCCACATCCCCTTTACCGCGCGCTGCCCTCATAATAGCTTCTTTTATCGAGTGTTTATGAATTTTACAAATAACGTCTCTTGGTCTTCCTGTTTTCTCTGCTGTATATGAGCTTGCTCTGTGGGCTCTATCCACTTCAAAAACATCTGGCGCTGAATCCACTAAAATCTTACCAAATATGTTTTGTATTGATGGAAGTAGCTCAGGTGCCCGTACTGTCTCGGGTAGTCCCCGTATTCGTATGTTCTGATGGCGCTCTCTATTTTCATAGTCACCATTCGATCAAGATAAGAGTTCAATACTTCTTCATGTTGTTTGATATTATCCTGCATATCCATCACAGCCTGTATAATACCTTCCTGGCCGTTTTCCATGACCTCCACTCTGTGTCCCAGAGCTACTATCTCCTCTCTCATCTCTTGCGCTACTTGTCTGCATGACTGCTCAATGGCATTTATCAGCTGTTGAATGTCCACTTTTGTGGGGAGAGCTTTAATATGTTCCCTTATATCCAAGTCCATGTCCACCATGGCTTGCTCTACTGGGGGACCCGTTTGTTTGTTAGGTCTTACTGAGCTAGCACCCTGGGATAGCCTACCAGACTCTGGAGGGTTTATCTCCAGCCCCTCATAGTCATCACTGTCCATGCCTTCCTCCCCCCGTGCTTTACTGTTTTCATTATTGTTTCCACAAAGGATCAAAAGCTCAAAGGTCCCAGGAATAGAAAAGGGCTCATCAGCGCCCCCCTTCTCTCAATGGGGTCCGATCTCGCCTTATACTGTCTGTATTGTCTGTTATGTGCCCTGCTTCTGGGGTTAATAGTATCTCACCTTCTGCTTGAATCCCCCTTCTGGGGGTGAGTACGCCGTCCTCCACCAATGGAGGCTCCTGGCTGCTCATCACTGGCGATCCTCTCCCCCCAACACTGGATCCGTGGGCGGTTGCTGGTGCTCTTTCAGACTTCGTCCGTGCTTGGCGTGGAGAGTCCGCTGCCCGAGGTTGTACTCCCCCTGTCTGCACTCATGGATCTGCTCCCCTCCTCTCATCCTGGGGTCGTCCTGTTTGGGCTCACGGCCTCTATTGTCTGCTGCGCCAGGTATGCTCAGAGCCCCCCCCCGCCTTGGCTCTTCCCTCTGCTGGGCGGCTGTGAGGTGGCCCGGCGGCACGCGGGCATCGTGAGCTCGTCCGACACTGGATGTGGCTGATTCTGCCGCTATGTGTCTGCCTAGGGAGTCAGAGCGTGTGTCGGCTGCACGTCCTCACACCATTCTCCTCCCCTCCTCTGTATAGATATCCACACACACACATATAGCATTTTGCTTAAATTTTGGTCTCATCTGACCAGAGCACCTTCTTCCACATGTTTGCTGTATCCCCCACATGGCTTCTCACAAACTGCAAACGTGACTTCTTATGGCTTTCTTTTAACAATGGCTTTCTTCTTGCCACTCTTCCATAAGGGCCAGATTTGTGGAGTGCACAACTAATAGTTGTCCTGTGGATTCTCCCACCTGACCTGTGGATCTCTGCAGCTCCTCAAGCTTTATCATGGGCCTCTTGACTGCTTCTCTGATTAATGCTCTTCTTGCCCGGCCTGTCAGTTTAGGTGGACAGCCATGTCTTGGTAGGTTTGCAGATGTGCCATACTCTTTCCATTTTCAGATGATGGGTTGAACAGTGCTCCGGTGTTCAAAGCTTGGAATTTTTTTTTTTATAACCTAATTCTGCTTTAATTTTCTTCACAACTTTATCCCTGACCTGTCTGGTGTATTCATTGGCTTTCGTGATGCTGTTTGTTCACTAAGGTTCTCTAAAAAACCTCTGAGGGCTTCACAGGACAGCTCTATTTATACTGAGATTAAATTACACACAGGTGGACTCTATTTACTAATTATGTGACTTCTGAAGGCAATTGGTTCCACTAGATTTTAGTTAGGGGTATCGGAGTAAAGGGTGCTGAATACAAATACACATCACACTTTTCACATATTTATTTGTAAAAATGTTGAAAAACATTTATCATTTTCCTTCCACTTCACAATTATGTGCCATTTGCGTTGGTCTATCAAATAAAATCCCAATAAAACACATTTACGTTTTTGGTTGTAACTAGAGTTGAGCGAACCCGAACTGTAAAGTTCGGGTCCGTACTGAACTTTGGGGTGTCCGTGACCTGGACCCGAACCTGGACATTTGAAAAAAAGTTTGGGTTCGGGTATTTGATCACGCATGTTGAATAGCTGCAGGGCAGTCAATCAACAAGCGTTTCACTGGTTTGCTCTTAGAAGCCATCACCGCCATGCCTACTAATGGCATGGCTGTGATTGGCCAGTGCATCACGTGACCCAGCCTCTTTATAAGCTGGAGTCACTTAGTGCTGCATGTCACATGCTCTCTGGGTAGTGTAGGGAGAGGATGCTGCCGGCGCTGTGAGGGACAGATTGCAGATATAATAACATCTCTTCCTGCATTACAGAACGATCTGATTGTGGACTCGGTAGAGATTACTACTACTATTACTGCTTTTAGGGACAGATTGCAGATCTAATAACATCTCATCCTGCATTAAAGAACAATCTGACTGGACTAGGTAGAGTCTACTGCTTAGAGGGACAGATTATTGTTCTAAAATCATCTTCTAGTTCTATAGGGTCAGGTTCCTGCTGTTGCTGTAAGGGACAGATTATTGTTCTAAAATCATCACCTACTCCTATAGGGTAAGGTTCCTGCTCTTGCTGTAAGGGACAGATTATTGTTCTAAAATCATTTTACTTCCCTTTGCAGCCCTCTAGCACTTTCCAGGACTTTTTTACAGTCATTTTTGTGCCGAAAAGTTCGGGTCCCCATTGACTTTAATGGGGTTCGGGTCAAGTTCGGTACCAAACCCGGACTTTTTCCCGAAGTTCGGCCAAAGCCACCGAACCCGAACTTCCAGGTGTTCGCTCAACTATAGTTGTAACGTGACAAAATGTGGAAAAGGCACTGTCTCTTGGGCTGTTAGAGATGTGCCTAAAAATCTGACAGAGGATCTATCCTTCCCATGCACTGCCCCAAAACTAACAACAGAAACTGTCTGTGGTTCCATCTCAATAATATTTCTATTTGTGTCAGCTAGATATAGCATTGGCATTAATCAGTTTAGCATGCAAGCTTGTCATCTGATATTCAGTAGGATCATTTATGAGCATTTTCCTTGCCCTGTCATTTAGAAACATAAGAATGTATCGCTTTCCTGCACATCACTTTTATCCTTCCATGCCTTTGTACTTTCTCAAAATTCTGCAAATCTTCAAAGGAGCAAAGTGTTTTAATAAAACTTGCCGAACTCTACAGGAAAAATCCTCGAAGTCTTCCCTGTTTTCTTCAGATTTAGCAGTTTTGTACATTGTATTTTAGAGGCATTGATTAGTTGAACAGCCCATGAATAATCCAGTCCTTGCTGACACTGATAGACATATGGAATGGTAGTACATTTTATTCTCAAACAGAAACCAATTATGATCACATTGGAGAAAATCCCAGGCATCTAATACACTTTTATGTTTGTTTAACCACTTCAGCCCCGGAAGGATTTCCCCCTTAAAAGAGAAGTATGTTTTTTTTTTCCAGATTTGTACTTACCTAGGTGGATGCAGCATTGCTGTGGTGCTGCATCTGTCTCCTGCCGTCTGTACACTGGGAACCAAGGCATCAAACATCTCCGATGGCTCGGTTCTCACTGATCCCCGAGCGGAGAGCTGCTGGCTGTCAATCAACAGCTCTCCTCTCTGCTCCTCCACGCTCACTGGAGCGATGAGCTGTCGAGGGGCAGGGATCGGCCATCTCAGGCTCTCAGCGACTCGCTGAGACAGCTGTTGGTCCAGACACCTGGCAGATCCTGACTCCTGGAGTCGTGATGACGCGGTGCCTGTCCCGACTTCAGTGACGTCAGCTGAGAACGGACTTTAATCTGCTCTTTGCTGAAAACGGTTCACAGGAGTGCAAAACTGATTATACTCCTGTGATCCATAGGAGCAGTATGGCCAAACGAGCCCAGGCCATACTTCTCCTTTAATGAGCAGGCCGTTCTTTGCAATAGGGCACTGCGTCGCTTTAACTGACAATTGCACGGTCGTGCGACACTGTACCCAAGCAAAATTTACGTCCTTTTTTTCCCCACAAATAGAACTTTCTTTTGGTGGTATTTGATCACCTCTGCAGTTTTAATTTTTTGCACTATAAACAAAAAAGACCGACAATTTAAAAAAAAATAATAATTTTACTTTCTGCTATAAAACTTTTCCAAAAAAAATGCAAAAAAAAAATTATTCATCAGTTTAGGCAGATATGTATTCTGCTACATATTTTTGGTAAAAAAAAAAAATCACAATAAGCGGTGATCAGTGATTTTTAGCAGGACTGCAACATTGCGGCAGACAGATCGGACACCTGTCATTTTTGACACTTTATTACAGTAATCAGTGCTAAAAATGTGCACTGTTGTACCAATGGCACTGGCAGGAAAGGGGTTAGTTAACATCAGGGGTGATCAAGGGGTTAAATGTGTTCCCTGGGAGGTGCTTCTAACTATATGGGGCACTGTGTGGCTGGGGAAACGCACAGATCTGTCTTCCTGCATAGCAGAAAGTCAGGATCTGTGTGATCTCCCCTGTCAGAACGGAGATATGCCTTGTTTACACAGGCAGATCCCCATTCTGTCACTGCAGGGAACGATCACAGAGTCCGTCCAACCCACTGATTGGCTCCCCAGCTGGCCAATGGGAGCCACAAGGTCTCATTCCCGCGCCGACGAGGGTACAATGATGCCAATTCATGGGAACGAGCCACATTGCCACAGTAAAATGACGGCGGCTGGTCATTAAGCTGTTAAGTATTTATTTTAGATTTTCAACTACAGTAAAACAATACATTAAAAAGCACCAAGTGCTTCATCATTTACAAGGTGTTCTCACGGACGATAGGTATATTCACAGTACAGCGTTATTATCAGGCCTGTACTGGCCATCGGTACTACCGGGAGTTTCCCGGTGGGCCGATGGCTCAGTGGGCCGGCCTCGTCCTCACAGGGGTCCCCGTGATCTACCCGTCAATCACCGCCAGTCAGCTGACGCCTGACGGGTAGATCGCGGATTTAACTGCAAAGAAGCGCAGGGAGCGGCTGTGTATGAAGTTCTCATTCATGTGTTACGCTGCTCCCTGGTGCCCCCGCCCCCTCCTCTCTCCTCATCCATCCCAAATGGCTTGTGACATCACCTGGGATGGACGAGGAGAGAGGAGGGGGCGGGGCCGCCAGGGAGCAGCGTGACACTGTCATGAATGAGAACTTCATACACAGCCGCTCCCTGCGCTTCTCTGCAAGAAAAAGACTGGTAACACCTAACTGATGTGCCCTGATGTACCCCCATGTGCCCTGAGGTGCCCCCATGTGCCCTGATGTGCCCCCATGTGCCCTGATGTACCCCCATGTGCCCTGATGTACCCTGATGTGCCCCCATGTGCCCTGATGTACCCTGATGTGCCCCCCATGCACCCTGATGTGCCCCCATGTGCCCCCATGTGCCCTGGTGTACCCCCATGTGCCCTGATGTACCCCCATGTGCCCTGTGTCCCATGTGCCCTGATGTGCCCCCATGTGCCATGATGTGCCCTAATGTGCCTGATGTGCTCCATGTGCCCTGATGTGCCCTAATGTGGCCTGATGTGCCCTAATGTGGCCTGATGTGCCATGACGTGCCCTAATGTGCCCTGATATACTCTGATGTGCCCTGACATACCCTGATGTGCCCTAATGTGTCCTGGTGTGCCCCCATGTGCCCTAATGTGTCTGATGTGCTCCATGTGCCCTCATGTGCCCTGATGTACTGTTCCCTGATGTGCTGTGCCCTGTACCCTGATGGGCTGTGCCCTGTTGTGCTGTGCTCTGATATGTCCTGTGCCCTTTGCCCTGATGTGCACTGTACCCTGATGTGCACTGCACCCTGATGTGCCCTGGGCCGGTCTGGATGAAGTCCAGGGCCAAATTTTTGTCCTAGTCCAGCCCTGGTTATTATGTTGGTGCAGAAAATACATTTAAAATGGGTAGAAGTCCTGTCATGTATAACAGTGATTCTAGGTGTGCATGAGTGGGTGGGCACCCATGCATGTACTGGGTGTCCAGACACCTATCATGGTGCACTTGCTCGAACCTGGGCTTGCTGGTGTGTCTGGGTGAAGAGAAAGACGAAAAGGTGAGAACAGTAACTGCAAAGACATTGGGAGGAGAAGTATTAAAGCGATTGTAAAGGAAAAAACAAACATCTCTTTACTTACCTCAGTGGTTCTCCACTCCTGTCCTCAGGACCCACTAACTGGCCAGGTTTGCAAGATAACTAAAATACATCACAGGTGATATCATTTTCTGCTCAGCGACTGCAGTATTCTAGTCTGCATCTCCCCAAGGTAATACTTAAAATCTGGCCTGTTAGTAGGTCCTGAGGACTGGAGTTTAGAACCACTGACTTACCTGCTCTGTGCAAAGGAATTGCACAGAGCGGCCCTGAACCTCTTCTCGGGATCTCTGCCGGCACTCCTGGCTCCTCCTTTCTGCCCAGTGGCCCCATGGGAAGCTACTTCCCATGGGGGCACTCGTGCGTGCTCACTTCCGAGCCCCGCTACTGAGTCCATTGACACAGACAACAGGACTCGGCCCCTCAGCAAAGCCTTTGAGACCTGGAGATGAGGGGGAGAGAAGAGCTGCAGACATGCACAATGCTGGATCGAATGAGGGCTCAGGAAAATATAAGGGGGGGGGGCAAATTCGATGCCTAGACTTTTTTTTTAAATCTTAATGTAAGGAATGTATTAAAGTGGTTGTAAAGCCACTATGTGATCTTCATACCATACCCTCTGTTAGATAACAACATGTGCCCCACTGTGTATACTTTAAAAAAATATGACGATTTCTAACTTATTTCAGAGGGCCTCCCATGCTCATGTGACTGCTCACCTCTCTCCTCTCCCAGTCTGACAGCTACAGCGGGAGGAGCCAAGAACTCCCCCAGCGGTAGGAGAGAGGTGAGCACTCATGTGAGCACCAGGAGGCGCTCTGAAATAAGGTAGAATTTGTCATATATTTTATAAAGCATATACAGTGGGGGACATGTTATTGAACAGAGGGTATGGTATGAGCAGCATATCATTTTATAGCAGCGGGAAGGGGAGGGGAGCAGAGCGGCACTGGTAAAAACTGACCATGGTGTCAGGGCTCAGTAGCCATGATAAACCTTGGTCAGTTTACAGGGGGGAGGGTAGAACCAGGCAGGATCAATCTGGTATTTTAGATGATACAAAGGGCCAAATTACACAGCACACACACTGTGCTGTATAACATCCTTTAAAGCGGTAGTAAACCCCCAAAGCTGTTTTTACCTACAGGTAAGCCTATAATAAGGCTTACCTGTAGGTAAAAAGAATATCTCCTAAACCTGCATGGTTTAGGAGATATTCGCCCTGCATGCAGCCGCTGACAGCGGCGCATGCGCTCTGACGATCCGGCTGAGGCGTCCGGCAACTCAGAGTTGGCTGCCGGAACGAAGAGCTCCCGCGCGCATGCGCGGGAGTGACGTCACGCGGCTCCGGCCACTCACAGCGCCGGAGCCGCGTACCCGGAAGAAAGAAGAGTACCAACATGTCAGCGTCCTTAGCGCTGAGCGACTCGGGCATCGGGGGCCTCGTTCTAAGGTAAGTATTTCATAATATGTTAGTATGCGATGCATACTAACATATTATGCTATTGTCTTGCAGGATTTTTTTTTTTTTTTTGGCAGCGGGTTTACTACCGCTTTAAGGGGGCAGGCAGGATCCATTTTTTTTAGGGTTACAAACACTTTAAGGTAAAAATGTTTAGAACCACTTTAAGCAGGTAAGACTGGAAATGGGTAAGGTAGAGGGTGGGAAAGGACCCTGCAGTAGAATGAGCAGCCAAAAGTAATATTGTTAATAGAGAACAAAGTCATTTAGGAAATAGTAAGTGATCCATAAAGTCCCCCAGCATGGCTGCCATTTTCTCATTTATTAGGTACCAAGCCATTTTGATTCTGACCTGTGCTATTGTTACCATAGACCACCATGCTCTGACCAAAGTTTGTTTGGTGGTCATGAAAAAGTGAGTGGTTTCATTTGATATTTTGGCTTTGGGTTGTAAATTGGTGGACCAGGAGCTGGGCCCCCTCAGACTCCAGAAGAGGAGTGAAAAAATAAAAACTCTGCAGGATAAGTTAGAGTGGGGGTGATACTTTGCACAGGGTGTGGCTGTCGGCAGAAGAGACCTTTTTGGGGTTTTGTAATAAAATATTTCCAAACAGCTTTGTACAGATAGGGTAAAACATTAGACTTGTGCATGGCTAAAAAAAAATTTTTTTTTTGTTTTTCGGAAATTCAAAAAATTCAGAATTCCGAAATTAAAAAATTTCAGAATTCGTAAATTAAAAAATTCAGAAATCCAAAATTTGCGGTAATTTGGCAATTGTGGTAATAGGGCAATTGCGGTAATTCGGAAATTTGCGGTAATTCGGAAATTGGAGCAGACGAAAATCCGAAATTCGAAAATTCGGAAATCCGAAAATAACCAATAACATTTGAAATAATGACTAACTATTAAATTATAGGTATTGGAATTTCCTTGAAAGTTTGGCTGTTAGTGTACTTAAATATGAAATGTATCACTAATAGCCATATTTTCAAGAAAATTCCAATACCTATAATTTAATAGTAATTTATTATTATTTCAAATGTTTTTCTTCTTTCCGAATTTCGGAAATAAGGAAGATCATTTGAAATAATAAGTTATTAATGTATTATTTTAACTTATTATAAATAATAATAAGCTATTATTATTTCATATGTTCTTATTTCCAGAATTTCGGAAATTCGGAAATAAGGAAGAACATATGAAATAATAAGATATTAATTATATTAACTTATTATAAATTATAATAAGCTATTATTATTTCAAATGTTCTTCCTTATTTCCAACTTTTGCAGTGTGTGACTGTACATATGCATACTGTATGTTTGTATGTGTGTGTATACTGGGTGTGTATATTGGATGTATATTGAATGTATACACACAGTATACATACAATATACATCCAATATATACACAGTATATACACACCCAGTATGCACACACACATACATACAAGTATGCATATATACAGTCACACACTGCAAAAGTTGGAAATAAGGAAGAACATTTGAAATAATAATAGCTTATTATAATTTATAATAAGTTAAAATAATAAATTAATATCTTATTATAAATTCCTGAAGTTTCGCTTTAAGGCCTCATACACACGGACGTTTCTTAAAAAATAGTCCGTGTGTATGAGGCCTTAAAGCGAAACTTCAGGAATTATCTTTATGCCAAGCTTGGCACAATGTAATTATGCATATCGTATATCTAGGGAGCCACTGGGGATGCAAACAACTATATACAGCAATAGGTGTGATCTTTTGTGTCCAGCTTCCCCTCTGCACATTGAACACAGGGTCACTTGAACAAAACAGCTGCTATTCATAGAGAGTGTTTTTTTTTCAATAAATGCAAGCTGAACTCTGATTGGACAAGGTGGAGATCATGATGTCACACAGTGGAACAGGTTAGTCTCAAGTCGAACGTAAATAACTTTTTTTTTGTGAGAGATACTTATCGTCGACAAAACAAGTTCACTGGGACACAAGTTACACGTCTCCCCTTCGACCTGTGTTTTCTAGTGTGGATAACGACATATATCAACAAACGTAGGGGTCACCGAGGGATCTATATGCTATACGTATTAATGTAACACGGTTCGAACCGTATTTCTATTAAGGACTTCAAAGCGAAATTCCGGAGTATGTGTGCCTGATAAAAAATTCTTTGCAGGCACACATACTCCGGAATTTCGCTTTGAAGTCCTTAA
>BLSH010101506.1:156613-171033 GCA_018402905.1 Glandirana rugosa | reverse complement strand
CCGTTCCAGCAGGTGTCCCCTTTAGGAGCGCCCTTTCCAGCAGGTGTCCCCTTTGGAGCCCCCTTTCCAGCAGGTGTCCCCTTTAGGAGCGCCCGTTCCAGCAGGTGTCCCCTTTAGGAGCGCCCTTTCCAGCAGGTGTCCCCTTTGGAGCCCCCTTTCCAGCAGGTGTCCCCTTTAGGAGCGCCCTTTCCAGCAGGTGTCCCCTTTAGGAGCGCCCTTTCCAGCAGGTGTCCCCTTTGGAGCCCCCTTTCCAGCAGGTGTCCCCTTTAGAGCCCCCTTTCCAGCAGGTGTCCCCTTTAGAGCCCCCTTTCCAGCAGGTGGCCCCTTTAGAGTGCCCTTTCCAGCAAGTGTCCCTTTGAGAGCGCCCTTTCCAGCAAGTGTCCCATTTAGAGCCCCCTTTCCAGCAAGTGTCCCATTTAGAGCCCCCTTTCCAGCAGGTGTCCCACTCAGCCATGTGCTCTGATGGCGCTCTGTCCCTCCTGCATTCTGCATTGCCGCAGCTATAAGACTCTTATAGCTGTGGTAATGCAGAGTGCATGCGAAACAGAGAGCCATCGGAGCACAGTGTGGGGGGCGCAGAGAGCCGCTGACCTTCGGATTGAGCCTTGTGTGTTCGTTCCCGGTGGGCGCCGCCATAGAACACCTCCTCCTCCTCCTTCGGCTCCCATTCCCGCTCTCCTACCCTGCTCCACCCCCTATGCCGGAACTAGAGATACCATCGGATATCCATGCGTGCTGAGTGTCAGCGACTCAGTGCGCATTAAGAATGAGATTGGCGGTATACATTCGCCATAATCTCGTGGCACCCTTGGGGACTTCCCTGGAACCCCGGTTGAGAAGCACTGGTCTATAAAGTAGGTGTTTTCCTGATTTGGCTGCAAAAGTGCAAATAGGCTTTAAGATAATATTTCTTTTTTGCACATAGAACTAGCAGAGTCAGCCAGTTGTTACAGTCCAGGTTTAAAAATGAATCCAAAAAATTGTAACATCTAGGCAACGCTTTGCTATGGGTAACAATACAAGAGTTATAAAAGAATAGAACGCACCAGTGTTAAATATACAGTAATTTGATGGTTTTATTGTTAGCATTTACTTTTTTTGTTCATAGAAATTTGTAAATACAAAAACATACATAATCTACATGAGGATTTAACATAATGTATCTCTTGCAATAGATTCTAAAAGCTTCACCATTTTCATTAAACATATTTACACTTTCTTATAAACAATCACAGTTGTCAGTCATTTTCATTCCATAAGACAAGCCAATAATTTCTGGACCAGACAGTACATAAGGTCTTTATATCTTAAGATTATTTCTAAATCTTGAAACATGAAAACATGCAGTCAGTACAACAGAAAAAGGTGGTAAACATTGAACAAATATAGGCAACATTAATTACATTGTCTAACTGATCTTTTGGGCTGATAGTATCTGCGGTCTGTAAAATGTTAACGCAGAATGTTACATATAACAGGAGTACCCCTACTTAGAGGAGCAGTTTTATCAATATATCAAAACAAAATCAAAATATCAAAACAAATCAAGTGGATATAAATCTACTTATTACTAAAATATTAATAGTGGACAATTATATAATTTAACAAACATTTTCAATAGGTTTCTACACAACACCTTGCAGATCTCCTTACACTTACAGAATTGTGGGCACACACGCTTCAATATTTATATCCAATTGTGATACTGAATCAATATATTAAATTATAATAATTGAACCAACAGACAAATAGCCTTAACGTCCTTCCCGATCAATTTAAATTTAATTAAGGGCACATTTGATCAAACTATTGGCGAAGATGAAAAGTTATCAGTCGTTTTACCTCGATTGGTAGCAAGCACTAAGATACTTTGTTCATGAATACGACTGTATTTCAACCAGATTATGAGATTATATGGTGGAAACTTCGATACGATCGATAACCTATGATCATATATCTATCATTTGAAAATCACTTGCCTGTGTTTGGCATTTCAATCAAATGGGTTTTCGGCTATAGATTGATTAGATCCATCAGAAGGGAGGGATCAGAAAATAAATTGATCCTTTATCAAAATGTGATCCTTTATCGAAATGTGTATGGCCACCATAACAAGCAATGGCAGTTAAGCAAGAACAAGCAGTTTTGATGAATATGGAATGTTGACCTTAAAGAGATCTGTCATGGACTTTAAGCTACAAACTCCAGTTAAAACTTCACTGTATATGTGTTTCAGGTTAATGACTCTGTAGCTAATGAAGATGAAGTTGGGATGTCCTGGAGCCTGCACCTTTAAGATCAAGTCCGCAATGGCAGTTCTCATTTCTGTCCTTACGGGCTCATGCACACTGAAGCAGATTTTTGGCCATTTTTTTTAACAGCCCAAAAATGCCCCTTTATGTTATCCTATGTGTCCATGCACACATATATGTTAATTGTTGTTTAACAGCAGTGGCGTTTCTGGGCTGTTATCTGAACACTCTGAATTGGCGTTCAAAAGTCGTTCTCCTGACCACAAAAAACGCTGGACGCCGATAAACGCAGCTAAACGCTGGTAAATGGCCGTTTATCGGCATCCGGTGTTTTTTTTGCAGTCAATGGAAGCGAATGATGTAACCCAAAAAAAAAAAACGCTCAAAAACTTCAATGCTGATAAACGCTGCTGTGAAAATGCGGCAAAAGGACATTTTCTGAGCAGCGTCTCCTGCCCGATGCCCAGAGAGCCTAGAGAGCGTCCAGTGTGCATGGAGCCTACAGGTTCACCTTAACAATATATGTAGTATAAATAACGTTTTCTACTGAAAGAATGTTTAGTTCTGTAAATAGAACCTAATTTGTTGGGATTTCTGCTAATATGCAGAGCTCCACGCTGAGTGCCATTCTTTGCAGAAACACGCGTTCCCTTAACGCACACGCGTGAAGCCAGCTTTAATGTAAACCTACAGCCTCAAAAGTTTAAAAATAGTAGTCATTTGCAGAGCTATTTCAAGAATGAATGAAGAGTAACTTGCAAAACTGGCCATGACAATACTGACCATATGTACTTTAATCTTGTTTTATAACAATCATGTCCAAGATCCCATGGAACAGACACTGAAAAAGTAACTGCAGCCATTCATCAGTCAAACCTAGTAGCAGAAAAGGAAACACAAGGAAGCTACCTGCTTAGGTAGGTATATTTTGACGTGTTACTGGATAAGGGTTTTTCTTTCATGGCATTAATCATCGGTGATCAAGCTACACATTTGTAAAAAAGCCGGCAGTTTTTAGATAAAAGGTTCTTTTGCACCTTAGGAAAATGATTTCAGTCCTATTTAAAATATATGTATAAAGTTATAAATCTATGTACCTAAATATTTTTTTTTTTTTTTTTTACAGATGACAGTACCAAAATATTCCAATTTCCTCTACTGGTTACCAAGGTTAAATAGGTTTGCATATGGCAGTTTTCAGTAGAGATGCACTGAAATTTCGGTGGCCGAAAATGGTGTTATTGGCATTTTGCCGATAAGAGAAAAAGGTGTCAATAATGGCGCCGAAAATGCACTCGATTTTACTGAGCGAATGCTGTGTTTTTCATAGGTCATGCGACTCAAAAACAGCATCACAAATGTAACACGGGTGCGTTATTGATGCATTCTTGTTGCGTTTTCAATGCATTTCAACAGGGAGGTGCATTTTTTTTGTTGTTTTAACTGACCAAAAATGCAGCAAGCAGGACTTTTAACACCACAATGGAAGCACAATGGACCAGTGTGAAGACATACATAGAATTTAAAGGGTTACATTTTTCTTGAACTTTTCTTGTACTAAAAGGTGCCAATAGTGGCTGACAAATTCATATACCTTTAAATTCATGATATTAATTAAAAAGTTGAATACAATTATATATAAAAATATATATATATAAAAAACTGTTGTTAGTTTCAGTTTTCAGCCCAGTGCATCCTTTTTGGTACCAAAATTTCCATTTGGTGCACCTCTAGTTTTCAGTTTTGGAAACAGACAAGCATGCCCAATAAAATAAATGCTATATAAGACGGACATTTACTCTAGAATCACTGTGCCTTGTAATATTTTTCAGAAAAGTCATGTGTGGATCTAGCATTTAAAAATAAGTGTAAATTTAGGGTGCTGCACAATACACTTTAACTTTGAGAATAATTGCTGGTATGCAGAATTCTGGACTGATCATCCTTTTTAACTTGCATTCACGTTTTTAGCCTCGCAGGAAAAGACAGACTAAAAAAAAAAAAAAAGCTTCCCTCTAAATACACTATATTAGCATAGAGAATATGGGAAAAAACGTTTTTTTCCTTCTGCATAATCCACATAAATTGGGGGGAAAAAAATTTTTCACAGCACTGAAAAATATACAAGAAATGGTTACAAGTAAAATGTGCAAGTTAAAATGTAATTGTACATACATGAAAAACTTCCATGTGCACCATGTAAGACTGAATGCTACAACAGTTTAAGTCCTTTCTATTTGAAAGGCCACTCAGTGTAAACATTACTGATAACATACTGTATATTGGCAGCTCCACAAATATATTGTTAAATAAATATTAAACCCCTGTACAGACAAGACCTGACATTACACAAAATAGCCACTTAGAACATCTTACATGAATGAACCCACAAAAACACAAATAGGTCATAAGTTTGGCTAGAAATCTGGATGAAAAATGAAGCTGGTTTGATATAAAGCTACATTTTCATTCATTTCAAGTGGCTTTATAACCAAACGGAGCATACCTTCTCCATTTTTTAATATCATAAAATAAAACCTGCGTTGGTGAAACGTGCCATAAAATAACAGGTTAAAGGGGTTGTACAACCTCACTTTTTTTTACCTTAATGCATTATGCATTAAGGTGAAAAACGCCAGCATGAGTGCCCCCAGGGATATCGCTTCTCCGTGGGGGCACTCAATACGGGGAGGAGCCAGGAGCGCTGCTGGGGGGACCCCAAAAAGGAGGATCAGGATTACTCTGTGCAAAGCACAAAAGGAGGTAAGTATAACATGTTATTAAAAAAAAAAAAAAGTGTAAAGTTTTACAACTTCTTTAAGTGGAACTGTAGCCATTTAATGATTTTCTGTGGTATGGAAATGGCTAGGGTTTCTGCCAGGTATTCATTGCCATCTTTCTCCCCATCTGATGTTCACTGCTAGTGCTGGTGGCATTGTCATAAGGTTAGATTTAGACATCTAAATCTATCTTTCCTCTGAAGTGTGATCCAAATTTGGATTGCGCTTCAGAGGCAATTGACAGGCAGTGAGGAGGCGATTTGACGCCGCCTTACCGCCTGTTTTAAAGGGTTACTAAACCCACAACAGTAAAATCAGTCTGTATATGCAGTAAAGCATGCTTGTTATACTCACTGTGGAACCTAAGGGGTTAATCCTCCACATTGTGTAAAAAAAGCTGACCCTGTCTTATCTGATCCTCCCCTGCTTTTAGTTTCCCCAATCATTTGCTGATAGTACAAAGCCATGGAGGCACTTTGCACATGCTTGGTGTGTATTGCTCGAGTTTTTTTTTTGGGAGGCTATATGTGATCAGCACAGGGCCAATCAGCACTGTCCAGAGGGTCAGGGATCCTGCAGCCTCATAGGACGGTCAGGGGAGAATGAAAACTCCTCCTACAAGCTTTAACCAGTGCTCGGCTGGACACTGATAGAAGTCACAAGACTGCTGCTGCTATATACTGTTGATGAGAAAAAGGTATTTAGCAGTTTATATTTACTAAAATAATTGCATTTCCATGTTCTGTGTACTGTGGGAGACCAGATATAGTGAATGCAGCGTCCTGGGTTTCGGAACACTTTAACCCCATTTTTTCCAAACACAGAACAAGCATTTGCATTGCAAGTGGTTGCATGGGAGCATTTGCGGCGTTTCCAGTTTGAAAGGCTTGCCTCCATGCTAAATTTTGCCACAGACACAAAGCATCACAACCATGTCTTATAAACACTCCTGTCTGCTGTCTATTGCGGTTGGAGGGGCAGCAAAAGCGCCTTTTTTTCTTTTTTTTTTACCAAGCCCATGCCTAAATGAGGCCTAAAATTTCAATGGATTATCTATAGGAATAACATCCTCCAAACAGAAGTTCAGCTCACATTAATGCCCTGGCAGTCACTAGAACAGAAGTAGATAGAATCCTTCCCAACAGAGAAACAAACAGCAAGCAGTCTGACATGCCGTGTTGATCTATCAAAACCTTATCAAGAAAAAATAGGGTACAAACTGTGATTTTCTAAGCAGCCAATCTGGATTGCAGAGCACTATCAATGCAATGCATAACTGAATCAGATTTGATTGTAGTAAACTAGGAATGAATAAAAAAAAAATGCATATGGCTTCACTTGGATTGGATTGGATTTGTAATCATTTCCTCTTACTAAAGTTTAGATGTGAAAGTATCACTCTTACCATTGCGAATAATAAGAAAATACAAAACACCATATACCATTCTTCCACAAAGAGCTCTGTTCTGTATAAAATGACATGTGCATGCATGTGGTTATCACATGAGAAGCATGCAGTGTGATCACATAAATCAGAAAGAAGAAAATAAAAAAAAAAGACAGTGTTTGCCAAGCTTTGCAGTCTCAGTGGTTCACCTGGCAATAACTGACTCATTTTCCTACCTATGGTTTACATTTTTAAATTACATGGTTAAAGCGGAGTTCCACCCTAAAATGGAAGTTCCGCTGATCGGATTCCTCCCCCCTCCAGTGCCACATTTGGCACCTTTCAGGGGGGAGGGGGGAGCGGATACCTGTCAAAACCAGGTATTTGCTCCCACTTCCAGGCACAGATCGCCGCACAATTGTGGCAATCTACGCAATGTCTGCCCACCCCTGCTGCCTTCTGGGAGACACACCTCCCAGAAGACAGTAGGGACCATTGGGAAAGCGCAGCATGACTCACGCATGCGCAGTAGAAAACAGGCTGTGAAGCTGGAAGGCTTCACTTCCGGTTTCCCTTAGTTAGAATGTCAGAGCCTGCACCTGGAGCTGAGGGACAGGACGGATCACAGGCTCCCTGGACAGGTAAGTGTCCTTATATTAAAAATCAGCAGCTACAGTATTTGTAGCTGCTGACTTAATTTTTTTTAACCCGGGCGGAACTCCACTTTAATATACCCTACTAAAGTCCACAAAAGGGGCACGGTCTCTTTAAATGCTTTATGCTACACAAAATTGTACAAAAGCGCTCAAGTGCTTATACTCCTAAATAAATATGAATGATCTGGCCAGTAACACACCTTCTGTATTAGAGATCCCCCACTGGATGAAGGAGCACAGGAGGGCAACTTTGGACAGCAGAATTAAAGTGGATGTAAACCCGATTCATGAAAGTTGACCTAGGCACATATATCGGGCGTGTTTACTTCTCTCTCTCCAAAGCCATGTGTCCAGTGTCTTTCTGCTGTCTTGGTCCTCTGTTAGCATGATAACTTCTGACAAGTTCTCCGAGACGGGAGATAAAGGCAACTGAAAATTTGTGTAGTGGGAGGTTGCTATAAATATATTAGCAGAGAGACTGTCTTGTCACAGCACAGCTCTGAAAGTATTTTCATTCTTCTGCCTATGTGGAAGGGCGGGGGGGGGGGGTTGCCTTTCCTCCAAGCAGCTGTCTCCCAGTGTAAGCCAAGACTACATTCCCAGTGCTGAATGAGGAAGTGAAAATTCTGACACAATGTAAGAATTCTAAAGAATATAGCAAGCTGAATACAGCAAATATACATGTAAAACTTATGTAGGGAGATTTGTTTCATGTATGTATCGTCTGAGGTTGTTAAATGAACTGGGTATATGTGAGGGTTTACATCCACTCTAAATACGCTAACAAATTGACACTAACACTTCATAATCAGTTACAGAAACCATTTTTCATTTTGGGATAAAAGGGTTACATAAAAGCTGATAAAAGACCCCTGCCACTGGTAAATTGTTTGTCTCATCCCTGTAACCGATACATTTTGCTGGAGAGCTGTTCTTTTGAAAAACAACAGACTTACTGGCCAGATCACCAGACAAAAATAGAAGCAAGCCTAAAAAGAAAACAAATGCAGCCATCACATCCAAGAAGTTGAAAGCTACAATATAATAAATGTTTACTTTTGGGTTTAATACAGCTTTAAAAAGTCAGTGGTTACAGACATTCCAACATATCATTGAGAACTAACCATTCTTTCTGCTGAAGCTCAGCTGCTTCTACCTTATAGCAGAGCTCCATACAAACAATCCACATACACAAGCCCTAAATATAAAAATGCTGTAAGAAATGCCAAAACAAATCATATTCCCATAAACAAAGTTAAAGGAAAAAAAAGCTACTCTGATCCTATTTTATTTAAATGCCCATAATAATTAACAAATCAGTATCAATAAAGTAATGAACACTGACAAAGGTCTATTAGGAAATCAAACAATACCAGCTTCCTCTATACACATGTGCAGTCTGTGTCCTCATATCAAACAGCAGAAGGCTTATAAAAGTATGAAGAAACCAACTCCAATTGCATCTTTTTATAAAGGAGGCGGATAGGGGTGTGCAAATTACAATTACACAATGCTTCTGACCAAATTTCATAGGGTATGAACTGTAAAACTATATATGGTTATACTAAAGTTCTGATAAATGGTCATCATGTTACAGCAGGATTTTTTTTTTTGTTTTTTGTTTTTTAAATGGAACACTGGACAAAAAAAAAAAAAAAAAAAAAAAAAAAAAAAGCTTGTGGACATATGAACATCTCACCGACCTATATGGACAAAAGTCTGGACACCCCATTAAAATTGAGCGCAGGGATTTCCAATAAGGAATACAGTTAATGCTACATACAAAAACCTCTTGCACATCCTGGAAAGTTGTGTTTCCAGCCTTGTGGCAAACGTTTGTGTAATGGCCTTCTTCCTTTCCAGCAGGACTGTGCCCCTGTGCAAGTTTGGCTTGGAGGAACTTGAGTAGCTTGTACAAAGCTCCAATTTCTACCCTACTGAACACCTTTGAGATGAACTGGAAAACCAAGTGCAAGCCAGGTCATCTTAGTCAACATCAGTATCTATTCCCAGAGACTTGTTTTGAGTGAATGGGCACAAAGTCCCACAGACATACTCCAAAACCTTGTGGAAAGCATTTCCAAAAGAGTATAGTTATTGGTGTAGAGGGGGGCTTACTCCATAGTACCCTCTTCCTGCCGGCCGCATCTATGCGACCTCTCAGTGGGTGGGTTTTAATGTTGAGGGACCGCATATATGCGGCCCTATGTAAACATCTTTCTGTGCTGGGAGTGCACGCCCCCATCACAGGTACCAGAAAGCTCCCGATGCATACTTGCGATTGGGAGCTTTCCAATCATGTGACCTCTGTGGCAGCCAATCACAGTGGTCACGTGATTGGAATACCCACCTCCCGGCCTTTAGAACCTCTTACAGCAGAGGCACGGTGGATTGGGTTAACGCTGATGGTATAGGAATGAAATAATCAACAAGCACATATAGGTGTGTAAATTTGATGTCCACTTTTTGCCGTACTGTGTAATTTGTGATGCAACAAATTAGCCCGTTCATAGAAATGAACAGATTGTTCAGCAGATGCTTAGTAAATATTTTTAATGGTGTTTAAAGAAACACTTGCTTCTGAATTGCACAATCCCTGGGTGTGGCCAGCTTTAACAAGCGCAACTCACCATTTGCATTAAACTTTCCGACATTACTCTAGATTTGAGTCTATTCTAGTAAAAATACAAAAAGACCCCTGCTGCCATTTCCTTATGCACACATCATTACAAAGTATTTAATGATCATTATATAAAACGCATCAAAAGAAAAATATAAATGTGATTTAGTGTGGGTTGTTTTTCATATATATTTGCAATAACGGTGGGGAATGATACATTAAACAGACAACAGATGGGTATAGCTTTGTGTTATGCATGGCGTCAGATAAACCTCCTTGCCATGTGTTGGTATACAACCACACAGTTTATACTCGAGAAAACATGAAATCTGTGCTTTTCCAATTACCCCATTCTATTTGAAAGTCTGATATATAATGGAAAAAAAATGTATAATATATATATATACACAAAAATCAGAGGATCTGGTTGTGGACCATGTCATTTTATGGGAACAAAGCTCCTTATTGGATACCTGAATTCATTTTCATGCCGTTTTACTAAATAACACTTTAACACGTAACATAACCTCTTGTATAACAGTGTTGACAACATTCAAGTTTTGATTTCATTGTATAGCATTATGGACTGGTACATTCTGTTAACAGCTAAATGGAAAAACAATTCACAAATACATTTACAACAAACATTCCATAGTGTTTCTTTTCCTAAACCTGATAACTTAAACAATTCAGTAACCAAGAGAAGCTTTGGTTGGCCCAATGAACTATACATCAAGCAATGGTATGCACAATAGAGATCCACAGGACAAACAGAATGATTGTTGATGCTTCATACATCGAATATCCACCTTTAATGGTTCATCTCCTCATATCGGTCACTTAAAGAAAAGGAATCCATTTATGCAACTTTAAGGCAACATATGAATGTAAGCATGCCAAGAGTGGTTCAAATAAACAGTCTACAAAGTCTACAAATGTAGAAATAAATCCACTTAAAAAAAAGGCATTTGAGTCCCTAGAGGAAGTTTGTTCACATAGGAAGGAGGGGCAGTTCATCTTGATAAGATAACCCGTTCTAAAGCACCTGCTATGTGGTCCCAGTTTTTACAAAAGACTGCAAACAGTGTCACTGCAAAAAAAGTGCAAAGGATGTGGAAACGGCTCCTCATCATTGGTGCTGTGAACTTTGCGATAGTTGACACACAAACCAGAACAACAGTGATTAAGGCCACAAGTATGTTTATACATTTGCCTAAAAGTACTTTGGCATTCACTGTTTCAGACTGCACAGCTAACTGTTCTTGCTGGTGGAGCTCCAATTTGGAGACACGGGTCTGGCAGGATTCCAAAGCTTCCTATATAAAAAAAAAAAAAAGAAAAAACAGTTAATATTAATGGTTGATTAGCATGTTATCACTATGAAATCTATACAAGTCACACTATAAAACTGTAATCCTAGCCCGACATCCACAACAGATGTCTGCTCTTGATTTTGCAACACTTGTGTCTTATTATTGTGATGTAGTTTGTATTATATATCATTTGGTATAAACAATAGTTTTATACTCTCCGTGATCTCGGTCAGGAACCATGAATCAGACTGAGACAGAAGTGCAGTGAAAAAAAAAAAAAAAAAATCACTTTTTCATAAAATGGTAAAATAGTACAAACAGAATAAACGTGGACAAAACACAGCCAGGGTTCGTCAACCAGAGCGGGTAGTCAGAACAAGCCAGTAAAACAGGAATCCAGAGATCAGCATAGTCAGAGGCAGCAAACCAGATCAGAAACCAGAAGGTAAGTCAGCCAGGCAAAAGTCTTTAACAGGAAAACACAGCAGAGAGTATCCAGATATGTTGACCAAGGCAAAGGCACAGAAGATCGGATCCAGGCAGTTTAAATAGCCAGCAAGGCTGACTGATGAGCAGGATATGATCATCAGATGAGTCACTGTGGAATGAGTACTGGCAATTAACCGACAGCTGAGCAACCTGAACTCTGAGAAGGGAGGGCTGAGCCCAGCCCTGACAGTCTCATGAATTCATTTGACTTTTTAACCCCTTCCTGCCGCCCCCTCCCAGTGCTTTAAGAGCTGCTAAATGCAAGTAGGCAGGTATTCGGGTCGTGTTACCGCTGTGATCAGCATATGATCGGGAAGCTTCTTATTGCAACTATGCATCAGGAGCTTTTCTGGTTCCCACCAGTCACTGCTGGGAGCGAGCTTACAAAAGGCCACATATATGCGGCCTCTTGGCATTAAAGTCCACCCAGCGAAAGGCCACATATATGCTCCACGTTGGCAGGAAGAAGAGGTTAAAGAAGTTTCTATACATAAACCTTTGTTATACTTACCTTAACCAATGGCGCTCTGGGCTTTTTTTATTTAGGTATGGGTAGTCCCTTAGGCAGGCTGAGGAATGGGAGGACCTCCCTGCAATTGACAAATGTTCCTTGACTGATGTCATCACAGTGGGGGGCTTTCGTTTGACAGAATCTGGCAGTGTTCTCATGGGTGCAGCACCCTTCAATCTCTCCATGCTGAGTGCCCCACTGATCCCTGCCCCTGTGGTGTACAGCACCAGCTAGTCAGAGAGCAGCAGATCTGTGTACTTTGGTGACCTTGGAAAGACTGTACAGCAGTCTGAATGTGTAAGTATGTTTTTAAGCATATTATTTGTTCTTTAACCACTTCAATACCATGCACTTGGAACACTTTCCTACCAGACCAACTTTCAGCTTTCAGTGCTGTTGCGCAGTCGTGCAACAATGTACCCAAACTAAATTTTTATAATTTTTTTCCCACAAATAGAGCTTTCTTTTGGTGGTATTTGATCACCTCTTTGGGTTTCATTTTTTGCGCTACAAATAAAAAAAAGACAGAAAATTAAAAAAAAGTTTTTCTCTGTTTCTGTCACAAAACTTTGTAAATAAGTACATTTTCTCCATCACCGATGGTCACGGATGAGACAGTACTTAATGGCATTGATGAGATGGCACTGATGAGCAGTGATGAGGCACTTATATGCAGCAATGGTGGGCACTGATAGACGGCACTGATAAGCAGCACTGATGGGCACTGATATGCAGCACTGAGGGACACTGATAAGTGGCACTGATGGGCACTCATAGGCGGCACTGGGCACTGATGGGTGGCACTGGTACGGACTGATACGCACTTCCCACCAGGGGCACTGGTGGGCAGATGCACTGATAGGGGCCATTTCCCTGGTGGTCTAGGGTGGCATCTGAAGGTGGCACTGAGTGCCATCCATATTGGGCACTGTGTCCCTTACCTGGTGGTCTCCCTGGTGGACCTGATCGGCTCCCTGGTGGTCCCAGGGCAGGCTCCCTGGTGGTCCAGGTTGGCGATCCGATGGGGGCTGTGCTGATAAACCATCAGCACAAACCTCCCCCCCCCTGGCTCTCCACTACTCATGTCTGCAGACCCGAGTACAGAAAAAGCCGATAAATGGCTCTTCCTGTTTACACTGTGACCAGCCATGATTGGTCACGGCTGATCACATGATAAAGTGCTTCAGATGGATGTGGTTTACTAAGATTAGTAATGTGAGGGGTCAGACAGACCCCCCACACCACGATTGCCGTGATCCATGAAGCGCGTGGGCGCCCCCCACCTCCGGCATGTTATGTAACCCGCTGTTCTAAACAGTCCCTGGTGAGTCAACCACCTCATTACCGCACCATAGCCGAAAGAGGGCTACAGCACGGCTCCATGGACATCCTCCCAGAACATGCCTCCCGTGCACTCCCTTTGGCGTGCATCGTGCACATTCTGTGACCTTTTGACACAGCTGACCACAAGACATGTTAAAGAGCCAATCACAGTATCCCTTTACCATGTGATTGTGTACAAGCGCAGATGATCTCATGTAAACAAATTTGCTGGTTATAGTCACACGCTATCACAGCATGAGGAAAGGAGAGTCGATAACTGGCAAGTCTGACAGGGTACATTTACACTGATCATCAGTGCAGCCCCAACTGTTCCAATCACTGCACGTCAGTGCCCATCAGTGAAGAAAAATTACTTATTTGCAAAATTTTAGAACAGAAAAAACTTTTGTCAGAATGTTTGGTCTTTTTTCATTTTTCTCAAATAACCCAGTGGTTATTAACTACCACCAAAGCAAAAAAAAAAATTTTATAAAAATTTCATTTAGGTACAGTTTTGCATGACTGCGCAATTGTCATTCAAAGTGTGACAGCGATGAAAGCTGGAAATTGGCCTTGGCAGGAAGGCGTATATACATACAAAAAAAGACCTATACATAATATCGTCTTTCATTATTTACAAAAAAAAAAAAAGTTTTAACAGCGAGAATAAAACAAATATCGCGTTTTTTATTTTTGTCGTCTCCCATAGTTTATGGTGGTTTTCTTTCGAGATAAACACCCCTTTTTCCCTGTAGTTAGAACAAATCCATGTTGTAGCGTACTGACGCGTTAAAAGGCAATTTCGCTGCGTCACGGTATAGAGTTTTTTATAGGACCAGTAATTCCCCCATTTTGGAAGGCCCCGACTTAACCAATTTTCACCTCGTGTTATACACATATTTTTGTGTATTAAAAGTTGTCACACTAGGAATGGAGTATGGTGAAGGAAATTAGTGAAATTATGACTCGTGAAAGTGGGGGAAGGACGGTTCCGGTTAAAGGTCGAAAGTAGCGACAGTGTGAAACTTACTGTTAACGCGTCAGTACGTTTTGACATGGATTTACTTTAAAAATATTTTAAAAAAAAAA
>BLSH010101506.1:138572-150035 GCA_018402905.1 Glandirana rugosa | reverse complement strand
GTGAGTACCCTGTTTTTAGAATTTATGTTTTAATAAACTGAACGTTACAGTATCACGCTATGAAGTTCATATTTTTTATGGCATATGGAATGAGAGTTTGCTGAGGTCCCTAACCCCGACCTTCCTGCTCTACTGTGTATGCGGTGGGAGAAATATCCCGGTGTCCTAGGAGAATTGAGGATTGAACGGCTATCTCTTGGTCCCTGCAGAGGGCTATATCTGCATGTGTGATTAGACCTTAGCTAGCGATAGCGGGTCTCTGCATCTGGTAAGAGTTTATACTTACCCTTACCTTGTCACTGGAGGTGTCTGCACGACTTATGGTGGTGGAGGTTGGAGTAATCTATCTCTGGACTATATTGAAAGTTTTGGATGTGACAATTCCCTGTTTTATTTTATTTTTCCTCACCACGGCTGATTTTTCACACACCACGGGACTCTAGTTTTTATCTTATTTTTTGGATTTTATTTATTTCATTCTGTTCACAATTTTCATTTGCAATAATTTGCACAATATGTTTATGTTAATAATTATTTGAGCTATACACATTGAAATTGTCTCATAGCACTAAGTTTTTAGCGCAACAATTTTTTCTTATAACACACACACATATATATATATATATTTTAGAGTTGTACGATTCTGGCCAAAATGAGAATCACAATTTTTTTGCTTAGAATAAAGATCATGATATTCGCGACGCAACATCTTACATATACAAAAAAATTGGGCTAACAGCACTGTTTAGTTTTTTTTTTTTTGAAAGTGTAATTTTTCCCAAAAAATTGCTTTGAAAAGACCGCTGTGCAAAAACCGTGTGACATAAAATATTGCAACAGCCGCCATCTTATTCTGTAGGGTCTCTGCTAAAAAAAATAATATATAATGTTTGGGGGTTCTAAGTCATTTTCTAGCAGAAAACACAGAATTTTTACTTGTAAGCAACAAATGTCAGAAAAGAGTCTTTAAATAGTTAAACTGAACTCTTCTATACACAGGAGTCCTTTGATCATTAGAAACATAGTATCTTTTTGCTTCTTTTATCAACAGTGATCTCAGACTTGGCAGTCTGCCCAGATAAGGGAGACTCAAGTTGCTCCGACTTGGAAAAAGATTCCTGGGGAGACTTCAGGTGACTTGCATTGACTTCTATTACAGTCAAGTTGCACTGAGTCGCCCCGCAAGTCTGACTCCATTAACTGCACTGAAAATTGCAGTAATACATGATGGAGATCGCAGGGGGGGGGGGGGTGAATCGAGATCGCGATTTTAATACGATTAACCGTGCAGCTCTAAAATTAATAAATATATATATATATATATATATATATATATATACATACATACATACACACACACATATACATTATATATACATACATACATACATACACACACATAGTGGTACAAAGTAAATGCACAATGTGCCTCGACCCTACAAACAGAACCACAAGGTCTTAGAATACAAAATTAAAAATGCGGAGGATACTTTTGTACCATTAAAATATACTTACCAGTGTTCCAATGCAAGCCGCGATTGAACATAACATCTCATCTCCATAAGCGTATTCAAGCATGTCAGATAACATTTTTGCATACTGTATTTTGCAATTAAAGCCATAAAACACTTGGCAATTAGTTAAGCTGACCCATTTCCATGTCTTCTGACTTGCATGTTCTAGACACTATGAACTTTTCGGATTATTGATGTACTAGATGTACTGGAACTTGTCATGAAACACTAATGAAGGAAAAATCTGTTTTCATGGTTCAATATAGCTAAAAGGAGTGAAGACTATGTTCAAACATTAATTATCTCTATGATGACTAGTATTGAAATAAATCATAATGCTTCTCTTTCATTTTCTGAACAAAGGTTTCATTTAAATGTTAAAATGGTTGTTAGCTTATGAAAACTGTGCTAATAAAGAAAATCATCATAAGAATGTATTACAGTTTCAAAGACAGCAGGAAAAAAAAATTGCTTAGTTCATTAGGCACTGACAACCAGCCAACTATAAATTAAATTAATTTTAATTTGGGTAGTAGGTGTATGGTTACATTTGGCAGTAGTTAGCAGAACCTGGGTTTCCAATGGAAGATTTCTCTAATTCTATGTGACAACTACAATAATTTTCCCTCACAACCCCCAATACGGATACAGACTAATAAAAAAAAACCTGACAGTTTCTTTCCCTCTCCACAAAAAGATATTGGCTGGGGTTGTACTCTAAAATGGGGCAATGCTGATAATGATAATAATGTTGTGTTGCATGTTTAGTTTGTTAAAGTGTTTCTCCACCCAAAACACTTATTTTAGATAGAATGTGGATAAACCCTGTCAGATTTCTATTAGTCTGTGACCCGAGATCTACCCTTATTTATCCTGGTGACCACGGTCACTGAACAGAATGTGATGAGAAAACAAAAAAAAAAAAAAAACACTTTACAGCTGTCAATGGAACAGGTTGTGAGGGAAAACCACCCACTGGGGACATCTGTTCCAGTGCCAAAATGTCCTAATTCGGCCACAGACTGTTAGAATCTCGGCAGGGATTCGAACCATGTATGGGCAGGCCGATTGTACCCAAGTTTATTGATCGATCAACTTGGGTACAACCAGCCGGTCGGGTTTTTCATGCAATTATTGCTAGTGTTGGAATGTATACTGCCTGTGCTTTGGAGAGAATTTCTCCTCTTATCTTCTGTTGTGTCCCCATTGTTTCTTTAATGACAGGTGCACTTTACCTTGAAAGGCTAACGAGGGGCATCAAATTAAAAAGGAGCAAAGGAACAGGTGAAGAGAAGAGGTGCTGGGAGTATCTTCTCAATCCATATGTAACAGCACAGGGTGGAATGAGATGCCATAAAACATCTCCATCAACTGATAAATCATCATCCAGGCAAGGGATGATGTGCACATATTAAAAGGAACATCTCTCTGCAAAACATGTAAAGGGCGAGGAAAGGTACAACTAAAGATTCAGACTTCAGGATATGATCATTTAAGGTAGGGAAGGGGGAATAAGGTTGGGTAGAAAGGACGGATCCAAAACTACCCTTTCACTCCTGACTTGCCTCTAACTCACAAGAACACTTTTGGCCTACACTAAGCAGCCATCAGATGGGAATGTGTATCTATACCAGCCTCTCTCAACCTTTTCGACACAGGGGAACTTTTCGGCCTCAGGGAACCCTTACTAAAATTACTGGATCTTCAACTCATGGTACATTAGTGTGATATATTAATTTTTTTTTAGACATTTTTCACCAAGTATTCAGTATTTTTAGCTTTTGAGTGCAGCTGTGTGATATATTATTGATGGTATTATCTTAAACACAGAGTGCAGTTCATTCACTTTGGATACTCCTTATACTTGTGGTTAAACCGTTGCAGAGACCTAAAAAGAAGATCAGTGGTGTCAGTGAGAACTAATCTGAGAGGCAGAATTTGCTCATTAAATAACATCACATAAATCTTCCAGGACAGCAACAGACTTAATACACAGCGCTCTGAGCCTTATTGCACAAAAGAAAGATGACAGTAGATAGCCTGCATTAAAAGTCCTTTTAAAAGTCCATATCCATGTTTTCCTGGTGATGATAGGATAGACCACTGAAGTGCAGATACGATCAAACAGTGTCTTTTATTCCAGCCCCATCTCCAATAATATTTACCACATGTGAACACCTCCCCTATGGGTATGCACTCACCAGAGAAAAAAAAAAAAAAACTAAGGTTTTTCTGTCACTGTAAAAGATGCCTTCCCAGATCACATTACGTCTTGGTAACTATGGTAAGAAAAAGCTCCACATAGCGTAGTAAAGTTTAAGACCCTTTATTGCTGCCCCCATAAAATACACTTACAAGAAGGTAGAAAATAATGTGCTTAACACAGTATGGTTCATAACATGTATCCAAGCAGATAGGGTTCGGTCTCACCCAGCCAGCATGGCCTTGCCAGCAGCGTTCCTCCGTCCCCTGTTCCGATGCACAAGCCTCGTACACAAACTTCGTCACTTCCGGCCGCCGTGTGAGCACGCCCTTACGCGTTACATCATTCCTACTTCTACGGAGGGCGTCTTACTCATTGCTCAAGGAACCCCTAGCAACCTCTGACAGGACCCTAATGTTCCAGGAACCCTGGTTGAGAAACCCCAATCTACACCCTGGTGGGCATGCCAAGCCCATGAAAAGCCAGAAGCAAGCACCAGGTGCAGAAGCAGCAAACTATTTAGGGGGATTCTACTTGAGCTCCCAGGTCTGCACTTCTGGTGCTACCACTAAATAAAAGCCCCTCTTCTTCACATTTTCACTCATGTTTTTAAAACAGAGGGTGCAAAAGGGAGAATTGTTCTTTCTGTAGCATCTTTATTGTTCATGCAAAATAATTAGTTTTCTTTCCATTATAAGGATAATGCACAAATGGCAAATGTAGCATCTTGCTGCTGATTTGCAAGCAACAGGAGAAGCCTGCAGGTCACTCAACCCACCAAGCTCTACCCACAAATGGAATATCACATTTTGTGAGTGGACTGACCCCCTTTAAATATACAGTCTATGCAAGTGGTTTGCCCAAATGCTTCCTTAAACTCAACATCTTTATATGATGGTCTTTTGATCTGAACTGCAGCAAAAATCCAAATTTCTGGCTCAAGGGGGCCTAATAACTCACAAGCAATATAACTATAGGCACAAGCTAGCATCAGTTTTCTTCTGATCTTTGATAATTCTGAAATAGGACAGTGTTAATTAAATTAGTCCCTTTGTGATTGAATTTATTTCCATAATTAAAGTCTACTTAATTACAATGCACTCTGAACCCAAGAAGCTCATTGGGAAACTGAGATCAAGAGATCCACTGATGTTACAATTAATAGGTCAAGTGTGCAGCCTTATTAATATTCAGAGCACCGTCAATGTTAAGGTCCAATAGATCTAAAAAACATTAGTTGTTCTACATAATTTTCTATTAACAATATGGGAGGAACAACCTGCAAATATCAGAAAGGACCTAAAAAGATGGATACATAAAGCAATAAGATCTAATTTTTTAAAACACATCATTTTACATTGCTATATCCATACTGAACCAATGATTTAGGCAATTCAAACCGTTAATGGAAAAGGATATGAACCTTTATATTTAGTAACCAATATATATATATTTTTTTTTTTTTTTGGAAACGTTGACACTTTCTGAAGCTGCTGATTAGACATATGTCTTGACATTGTGCTGTGAATTTCCTGATTCATCCCTCAGTAACTGCTCACCATCCATACTTTGAGGCAGCAAAGCATCCATGCACCGTTATACTGCATTTACAGCTGAGAAGTTTATGTTATGTGGGATTTGTTTTCCTTAAATATATATTTGTGTAGCCCTCAACATCTATTTTTCTTATGTATTTGCAGAGCGTTGTACTAGTAGTTTAGTAGAAATCCAGAGCAATTTTGTTTTAGAAACTAGAGAGAAGTAGCATTTTCTTCATTGCAGATCAGTGCTTTGCTCCCATGAACCCATGTATCAAGGTGCACTTTCAGCAAAATGTACTTTTGTGCTACGTTCCCCTCACTTAACATAACCCACCCTTCCTATAAGCAGATGCAGAATTACCTTGGTCCAATGGCTTTTCTTTTTGTTTTTTTACACAGGTACAGTGCTGCAAGTCTTCATTATTCTGGCACCATCTGCACAGTAGTACCCCATAGATTTCTATGGGATCACATTTTGAGACTGGAAGTGGTCCCATAAAAGTGCATGGGACAGTAATACAAAGGTGCAGCCAATACACTGGCAGCTTGTGGCACTGGATGTAAACAAATTGCAGAGCCACAGCCATCAGATCAAAGTAAGCATGCATTTGTGGAAGGGGTGGGTGGGTAAGGCTTTGTGAGGGGAAGTGACAAAAATAGTAAGTGCCCTTGTTTTAACCACATCAGCCCCATAAGGATTTCCCAGTTTAGGACCAGAGCACTTTTGCGATTCGGCACTGCATCGCTTTAACTGACAATTGCACGGTCGTGCGACGTTGTACCCAAACAAAATTTGCGTCCTTTGTTCCCCCCACAAATAGAGATTTCTTTTGGTGGTATTTGGTCACCTCTGCGTCATTTCTGATCACCGCTATAAACAAAAAAAGAACGACAATTTTGCAAAAAAAAAAAAAAAAATGCCTTACTTTTTGCTAAAATAAAAGTTCAAAAAAAGAAAATGTATAAAAAAACATTTTTTTTTCATCGGTTTTGGCCGATTTATATTCTTCCTCATATTTTTGGTAAAAATTTTTTTACTAGTAATTGCAGCAGACATGTCGGACCATTTTGACACTTTTTTGGGACCATTGGCATTTATACAGCGATCAGTGCTATGAAAATGCACCGATTACTGTGTAAATGTCATTGGCAGTGAAGGGGTTAACCTGGAGGGGGCGCTCTAAGGGTTAACAGTGTTCCCTCAGTGTGCTGCCCACACTGCCACTGTGCTCAGAGCCGCCGCTGTCCAGTGAGATCCGTGCCGTGTTGGGGGGTAAATCGGTGCCAGAACACGGCCAGGACCACCCCTCAGCACACAAAGGCCTTCCATGTGTAGAAAACCACATGAAAATGGCCGCCCATGCACACTAGAGGCCGGAACCCTGTTTAACAGCGCTGCGGCTACACCAAAATGGCCACCAGCTGATGATCCCCATGCTTTTAAATGCGGCCGGCTACAAGAAAATGGTGGCTGGGCGCCGGCAAAATGGCCGCAGAAGAACTGACCGCTGAGCACAAGGTGGGGGGGGCAGGGGGTGAGCCGACCAGCTAGAGCCCATACACCCAACCACACCCTGGAAGCCCCAGGGAGGGGAAGGGGCGTGGGGGGGGGGAGACCAGGTCTAACTCCTTGTACTAGGCAGAAAAAACTGAGCTAGCAGAGCTGGGTGTGGGGTTATCTGCCAGTGGGGACTGCCCCCTGGGAAGGGCTGTCTCTGTTACTGTTCTTTTTGCTGTTAGAACTGCCTGTTCTGCCTAGTAAACTCCTAAAGAAGGCAGTATAACCCACTTAGTCCTAAGATTCGCTGTGCCTGTCGACGAACGAAAGAGAAAGCTACTCGCATTTTCATTATGGCCCTCATCATTTATTTTTAGTCTTTAGGGCACCTCTGGCATGCCAGGATGTGTTTGGTCATCCTTGCAGCATTTGGAAAATAATATTTCTTCTCACAATATTTGCACATTGCAGCTTTGCTCTCAGCAGAAATTGCATTGTGGAAATGTTTCCAAACTCTAGATATTGGTCTCACCATTTTAATGGGCAGTCTATAGATAAACATTGTGCTGTGATGGTGGAGAACATTAATAAGAATCATTTAAAGGTTATAAACAAACTAATTTGTTAGACAATTTATCCTCTTACCTGTCAATTAAGTCCTGAGGGGACAGAAACTATCATCTATTGTATCCCAATAATCACCCAACTGTAGGGCGTACAAGCTGGAGCCCACAAACAAAGTAAACTAGAGTATTTCCCCTGCAGTGCCCTCTAGTGGCAGAAATGCATATGTCTCTTGTTTGAGAAGTACAGCGTTACTGGAATTGTATTCCAGGATTTGCTGTCTTCACCTGTGAGAACTTGTAAAAATGTCATTTTCATTAAGATCTTCAGGTTATATAATTTGAATATCATGTCATAGATATATTATTTATCATTGTAAAAACATTCTGCATTCTTTTTTTTTTTTTCAATCTTTTTTTCCCAGGCCTTCCTATCTCTAGTCAAAATGTTTATTGTAACCGTTTTAAGCCAGTTTCTGATCTTTTTAGCTTGCCTAGGGAGAGTTACAAAGGTGGTGAATTTCTAAAAATTTACTGATGGAAGCCCACATTTTTAGATACCCTTTTCCAACCCTTTCCTGTATCATCTTTGACAACCATTCTGCTTAAATACTTTGAAATCTCCTTCGATTAAGCAATAGTGTCAATAGAATTATTTTTGACAAACAGGGAACCAAAATTGGTCGATTTTGATATGGCAGGATAGATCATTGACTGACTAATATACCCGACTCAAATTATCTTTAGCTCAAGTGATATCCTTGTGTCCACATTTTTTTCCCCAACAAGTAGCAGCCCTAGCAGATCGGCATATGCAAAAAAAAAAAAAAGAGTCTTCTATTCTTTGCATACACCCTATGCTATACTTGTGCTTCGATAGCACCGCTGTATAGCTTGAGTCAAGCCACATTTATAGGAGGCTGTATATAGCACATGGGCTGTCTGGTCAGGGGTGGGGGTAGGCCAAAATTTATGCTCAGGCTCAGGTGCCCATGTGAAAGAGGCCCGAATCTCAGATGTGTAATAAGCATACAGCAAGTGAAGCCAAAGTTCATTCTAAACTCCAGATTCTTATATGCTGTATATTCTGGATCCACAGAAGCCAAAGCTCCTGTATGAGAGCCAAGCAACAATTGTTTTTAAAATGATATCACAAAAATAGCACATCTTTAAATAACACTGTCTTTACTTATCAATTAGCCATTGTAACATCTACCTGAAAGTAATTATGTGACTAGCACACCGATCCTCGACAGATTTCCTTTCTTGATCTGTCTATCCATATTGAAAATAAATTGACTACTAAGACATTCCATAAAGAAATGGTAGAAAATGCACTGTTACACGCCAGCAGTCATTATCCGTGGCTCCTGGTAAGAAGCGTTCCAGTAGGGCAGTTCTTCAGCATTGGGAGGAATTGTGCCAGTGATGAGGACTACAGACATAAGGCTGATGAATTCTATAAAAGTTTCAGGGAGAGAGGATATTCACACTGCTCATTTAGAAGAGCTAGGAAAATAGCTGACTAGAACATGATTCAACCTCTTGAAACCTAAAACTGCCAGAGTCAGTAATTTGGATAGCCCTGTAAGGATCATCACACAATATTGTGCCCAATTGGGGAAGGTAGGTAAAATTTTACAGCAACATTGGCATATCCTTACCGCACAAGAGACATGGAGGCCATAGTTGGCCCAAGGCCAATGATGGTGGCAAGACGAGCTAGGAATCTGAATGATTTGCTGGTACAATCTGAATTTGTGAGGACCACGAGTAGGAACTGGCTGACAGATCTCCCAGCTTTGCAGGGTATGTAACCCTGTGGCAAGTGCAAATTTCTTGATCGCTCTCCTGTCTTCACTGATTTAGATGGAACCAAAAACAATCAAATCAGACATTGTACATTATAGAACATCCATGTAAAAAACTGTACATGGGGAAAACTGAATGACAGCTCCGTATTAGATTTGGTGAACATATTAAGAGCATCAAACAAAAATGAGGAAACACCTATTGCATTACACTTCAATGAATAATGACAACCAATTGGTCTTTAAAGTCAAAGGCTTTTATGTGTTGAAGTTATCAAGTAGAAGAGGGGACTTTGATACAGTATTGTTGATGAAGGAAAAATCCTGGATCTTTAGGTTAGGGACTTTGATGCCCAAGGGGCTCAACAATGAGATGAGTCAAAGTCTTTTTGGAACCTTAAACCTCCGATATGGGGACTTTTTGAAAAATCAGGGTTATTTGACCGTTTAAATTAGTGCAGTTACATTTATAAATATTCCCCTTTAGAATATGGAATGAATGGTGTGGATAAATGCCGTTATGAGTCTAGTGCTGTTGAACACTTAAGCATTTTTTTTATTCATTATTAAAAAGTGTGTTATGTTGCAAGTAGAAATCTCCTTAAGGATGATCCCGGCAAGTTTAGGAAATGAAGGAGAGATTAGTGTCCCTTTAAAAGCCGGAGACAATGAAGGTCCTTACGAAAGCACGTGATTACGTGTGAAACGCATAGACGCAGGCAGCACCTATGGGCCCGAATCACGCCTACACTGCCCATGCCAGCTTCCTAACAGAATGCCGCCTGTGATAAGTCCATAGCGGACAAGGCACAGCATGAAAGTGGATGTGTAGGTGGAGCAAGCAGAGTTTGAACTGAGCCCTGTCTTGTGATTTCCTCGGTGTAGGAATGAAGACGAAAACGGGCGTCTAAAGCCAGCAAGCACAAGCCAACATCACGGAGGTCACGCATGAACCAAATGCAGAGAAGGGGAATGGTGAGAGCCCTCGGTCAGCATTCAATATCCCTATCATTATCAAGTTAGAGGCGGATGTCCTCACTGCACTACAGGATTGTATAAATCTTTTGCTGTTGATATTGCTGTGGTGTCCTACCATACTATCCTGCACAAAGTTATTTTAACACATTGCTGTGGTGACTGTCTGTACTCCCACCCCACCTGAGTGTATGATATTGCCGGCAGCAGTTGAGCCGAAGTGTATACCCTGCACAATCTCACTTTACATACTTTATACTCTGCCATACCGGAATAGCAACGACCCTATAGGGATGAACGTAACCCTTAATTAGCAATTTAACATGCATCACTCAGTAAATGTGCTAGGATGATATCTGGTTCAATCATTTTTACATAATGATGGCTAGAATTCTCTTCCGCTAATGAACTATACAACCTGTGTATGGAAAGTCCAAGTCTTGCAATCAATTTACGAATTGCGATTATCTAGACGACATGGCTCTAAACCCTGTATGTAGGTCTATGACCAGTGTGTTACCATACTAGTATCTCTATACAGGTAGAGTAGGGCATATGAGTAGAGATCCTATTGGATCAAATTGATACACAAGCCCGTTTAGGGTCCTATGCCTAGGTCTACCAGTGGAGATTACATGGTAGTAGATTCACACCTAGTGTAAGTATGCTGCGGGTATAAAAATCGTTATGTGTATGTGCGGTATTGGGCCCGCATGTGTGCGATTTTAGATGTAAAAATGATAGCGTTTTTGTGACAACTCACTGATCCATATTAAGAATCATATTTCATAAATAATAAATGCTTCTTGTGGTGGTCATTTATACATCAGAGAATGTGATTAACATTCCTGCCTAAAGAAAAAGTTTCAAGAAACAAATATGCAGCTACTATTGCTCAACTTCTATTTCAAAATCCTAATGGACTTTGCGATTATACTGATTTAATGGCTTTAAAGCAATATTAAATATGTTATACTTACCTGCTCTATGAAGTGATTTTGCACAGAGCAGCCCAGATCCTCTTCTTGGATCCCACACCAGCGCGCCTGGCTCCTCCCCCCTGCCGAGTGCCAAGCTGCTTGCTGTGGGGGCAACCCGAGCAGGCGTGCTCCCAACCCGCGGCTCTGTCCATTCACACACAGAGCTGCAGCTTGGCCCTGGCTCCTCCGTCTTCTGATTGGCTCACTGGCCCGATTGATCCCGCTGCTACCAAAAGCCAATCAGGAGTGCGAGTCCCCGGAGAGGCAAGGTTGTGGACATTGCTGGATCGAGAGGGGGCTCAAGTATTAGGAGGGGCTTCTGCACACAGGGTTTTTTTTTTTTTTTCCCTCCTCGGTCCGCGCGACCACACCCTAGGT
>BLSH010101506.1:113797-126289 GCA_018402905.1 Glandirana rugosa | reverse complement strand
CACCTCTCTGAACAGTGTCTGGGAGGCTGTGGTTGCTGCTGCACGCAATGTTGATGGTGAACAGATCAAAACACTGACAGAATCCATGGATGGCAGGCTTTTGAGTGTCCTTGCAAAGAAAGGTGGCTATATTGGTCACTGATTTGTTTTTGTTTTGTTTTTGAATGTCAGAAATGTATATTTGTGAATTTTGAGATGTTATATTGGTTTCACTGCTGAAAATAAATAATTGAAATGGGTATATATTTGTTTTTTGTTAAGTTGCCTAATAATTATGCACAGTAATAGTCACCTGCACACACAGATATCCTCCTAAAATAGCTACAACTAAAAACAAACTAAAAACTACTTCCAAAAATATTCAGCTTTGATATTAATGAGTTTTTGGAATCCTTGAGAACATGGTTGTTGTTCAATAATAAAATTATTCCTCAAAAATACAACTTGCCTAATAATTCTGCACTCCCTGTATACATATAATACATGTTTTTAAAAGGGTTGGATGCTTTTCAGACCTACATTGTGTATTGGAGTAGTTAGCCTGGGTTCACAAAGGGGCGATCCGACTTCAGGGGCGACTTTGCCAGGGAACTTCAAGGCAACTTCAAACTCGACTATGCCAGGCGAATATGCCTGTGGCCAATCAGAGAAGGGAGGGAGGGGGTTGCCCGGGAATTCACTGGCTAAATGATTTTCTTTTTCCTGTATAGTCACTTCAAGGCCCCTTTCACGACTTGTCCTGCGACTTGGGACTGCAGAGTCGCATGACAAGTCGTTCCCCATGACTTCCAATGAGTACTGTTCATATCTGTACGATTTGAAATTGCGCCGACTTCAAAGTAGTCCCTGCATTACTTTGGTCCAACTTTGATGCAACTTGAGGTCCATAGACTTCAATGTTAAACCCTCAAAGTCACATGGAAATCGCACCTGAATATGGATGTGATTTCTGAATGACTTTGTAATATGTTTTCATTGTGCCAAAGTTGTAACAAAGTCGGACCAAAGTCGCACTGATCCCACATCGCGTCAAAATAGTGTCGAAATTGTGGCACAATCGTGGCAAAATTGTGGTAAAATCGTGTCGCACAAATGTAAAAGGGCCCCAATATAGATACGGCATCCGACTTGGAGGCGACTTCCACTGAATTCTATGGGCACAAGTCGGAGAGAAGTTGCCTTGAAGTATTATAGGAACCTTTTTTGAAGTCGGAGAGACGTCAGTAGTGTACATTAAAGAGTAAGTAAACCCTGATGGGTTTTACTTCCTCTATGTTACCCTGCAATGTAAAAGCATAATGGGCTAGTATGCATTGCATATTAGCCTATTATGTGCCACTTACCTGCATTGGAAGCCCGCGATGTCCCCGCTCCAGGCCACGTCCATCTTCTGCCCCTCTTCCTTCCAGGGCCGGAATCTCCGGCTCTGACTGGTTGGAGTCGCATGACCTCACTCACGGCACGATCACAGTGAAGGAACGGCACGGAGGCCGTTTCTTCACTGCACATGTGCCCAATGACGTGGGCACTTCACAGTACACTGTAGATCTCCTAAACCATGCAGGTTTGGGAGATATGCAGGGCACCTACAGGTAAGCCTTATTATAGACTTACCTGTAGGTTAAAGTGGTTGTCCAGGGTTGACAACCACTTTAAGACGGCTCTCATTTACTTCAATGGGATTTCTGATGTCAAGTGACTTTTGGGGTGACAAGTCGGAACGCAAGTCGCCCCTGTGTGAACCAGCCCTAAAGCTGGCTCCTTTCTTGTATATGTATATCTAAAAAATAATGTCAAGAATTAAATTTAGTTAACGAAATTAACACATTCATTTACTTCATCTCCTCTTCTTTAAAGTGACATATAAAGGTTGTTGACCTTGTTATAGTCACGCAACATAAAAGGGTTATGTTAACCGCTTCAATATCAGGCACTTAAACCCCCTTCCTGCCCAGGCCAATTTTCGGCTTTCACACTTTGAATGACAATTGCCCGGCCACACCACACTGTACCCATATGGTACATATAAGTGATCACTTATATGTACCATCTGGACACACATAGAAAAAATAATAATAATATAAAATAATTATATATATATATATATATATATATATATATATATATATATATATATATCCCTCCATCCAGCTTTTTTTATTAAGAATGCATTCGGTTTAATAACAAATTTAAAGCTGAACGCCAGCTTTTGCTATGCTTTGCCCAAACCAACTATGTCCCTCATTCACATGTGAGGCCACTGGATGTGCAGTATCAACTGTATGTAGCTGAGGCTACATACAGCATACCGTATTGTGTCCCAGGTTCAAGCCAAGACTTCCTGCATCATACTCAGAACACACTAATCTATCTGATCGGAGCACAGCCAATCAAGAGAAAGCGATGTATTCTAGCAATGAATACAAAGCCTCCTCTGACCAGCTGAGTCATCATCAGCCCACCTCTCTGACTCTTTGTATACACTGCTAGAATACATTGCTTTCTATGATTGGCTGAGCGCCGTTCAGATAGACTCAAATTTGTTCTGGGCATGAGACAGGAAGTCTCGGCTCAAACCTGGAACACAGTGTGGTATGCTGTATGTAGCCACAGCTACATACAGTTTATACCGCACATCCAGCGGCCTCACATAGTTTGTTTGGCCCAAAAAAGTAATGTAAAGTCTTGCTAAAAAAACAAAACAAAATGTCAAGTGCAGCAAAAGCTGGAGTTCAGCTTTAACACAAACCATTGCATATTCCTTTAAAGTCAAACCAGCATAAATTTAGAAGCAAGAATGAAAGAAAACTTGATAAACAAAAGTTTCAGTTTGACATAAATTAGATCCAATTGTCAGTTACCTGTATCTTTCTTCTTGTAATGTCTGTGAAATAAATCCATAGTCTCTTTTGAATTGTACTTTCAGTGCCTCAATGTCTTCAGCCAGCTGCGTCTGAGCGTCTCTTATTTCTCTCAGCTCTTCTAGAAATACAGCAAGATCCCCTTGGCTGACATTCGTATTTGTCCGTCCTCCATCATATGCCTGGTTTCCATTACTATCAGCTGAGCCAGACGTCCCGCTAGAGCACTCATCATCGCTTACATACTTGGGCTTAGTGACTATTGTGGCACTCCCACTTAAGTTCCTGGCATTGTTCTCTGGGTGAAAGTCATCGAGCGTGTTCTTTAGATGAGCAATGTTATCAGCACTTCCAAATTTATTACGAATAAGGTTTGCAAACTCCCGAGATTTGTTGAAGACAAACATTGGCGGAGTCAAAGAAACCCCCGGTACACCCATTTTACTGTGTTCTCCTGGACCAGTAAGCTTAGAACTACTGCTCACATCCCTTAAAGAATGTTGTAAATCTTTAAGATGTTCTTTGGAAAGGTCTTTTGTACTCTTTGTTGCAGAGCCATTTTGCTCTATGTCCTTTAACTTTTTATGATACTGTTCCAGTTTTTTCTGCAGCTGTGCGATCGTGTGAGCCGATTTCTGGTTCTTTTTCTCAAAGACTTGTTTTATTCGACTCGCCTGTTGCTTATCAGCGCTGTTCACCAGTTTCAAGTACTCTGCCACATTGCCATCACGGGCCGTTTGTTCAATTTTAATCTGTTCAGTGACTTTGAGGATTTTCTGCTTCAGGCTATCAGCAGAGAGCTTGACTTTGTGAAAGTCCAAGATACCGTCAGGTATGTCAAAGTTAAGGTTGGTATCTGATCCTCCTCGTCTGATATTTAGAGGCAAGCTGAGTGTGTTCATATCAGATCTGTCCACCTAAAAGAGAGGAGATCAGGTTTTACTCACGATATAAATTACATTTATATTCTTAAACATTTATGATAAAAAAGATGAAGTTTCATCACACTTTGGATGTCACTAAAAGCTGTGTAATATGAAAGTTCTAGATCATGTTGTGTGGATTAAAGGAGTTCCATACCATGTTGTGTGAATTAAAGGGGAGTTCCATACCATGTTGTGTGGATTAAAGGGGAGTTCCATACCATGTTGTGTGGATTAAAAGGGGAGTTCCATACCATGTTGTGTGAATTAAAGGGGAGTTCCATACCATGTTGTGTGAATTAAAGGGGAGTTCCGTACCATGTTGTGTGAATTAAAGGGGAGTTCCATACCATGTTGTGTGGATTAAAGGGGAGTTCAATACCATGTTGTGTGGATTAAAGGGGAGTTATGTACCATGTTGTGTGAATTAAAGGGGAGTTCCAAACCATGTTGTGTGAATTAAAGGGGAGTTCCATACCATGTTGTGTGAATTAAAGGGGAGTTCCATACCATGTTGTGTGAATTAAAGGGGAGTTCCATATCATGTTGTCTGGATTAAAGGGGAGTTCCATACCATGTTGTGTGAATTAAAGGGGAGTCCCATACCATGTTGTGTGAATTAAAGGGGAGTTCCATATCATGTTGTCTGGATTAAAGGGGAGTTCCATACCATGTGGTTTGGATTAAAGAGGAGTTCCATACCATGTTTTAAAGTAGTTGTAAACCGCTGGACTTTTTTTTTTTTGCTTAACTGCAAGGTAAAGCCATTATGTGCTAGTATGCATCGCATACTAGCATATTATGTAAAACTTACCCAAAAACGAGGCATTCCAGCAATGTAATGTCATGGCCAGGGGCCACTCATCTTCACCTGTCTTGTTTCTGGGTTTGTGGACTCTGGCTCTGTGACTGGCGGGAACCGTGATGATGTCACATGCACGGAAGCCACCGTTCCCGGCATGGGGCTCTGAAGGAACGGCACGGACGGCTGTTCCTTCAGGGAGCATGCATCCAATTCGCAGGACACTTGAAAACACATTGTTTTCAATGTGTCCAGTTCACATAGGTGTGGTGCATTCACACTCCGCATTGCACAGAAATCGTGTGCATTTTCTGTGCAATGCGGTGCAAATTCCCAGCCCATTATGTTCAATGGGAACGCATCTGACGCGCAGATGTGGTCCGCATTGAACAGGGATGTTTCTCCCTGCTTGCGGCACTTCCCCCTCCCTCCCCGGGCAGCTGCTGCGCTGTGAGAACGGACAGGGGCCGCCAAACAGGCTGGAATTCACACTGCAATGATGTGCCATGGTGTGCAATGGTGCTTATTTAGGATATTTACAGTACCTATAGGTAAAATTTAATGTTGGAAGTTAACTTCCACTTTGAAAACATACTTAAAGTGGAACTACCAACCTGATAAAAATAATGTTCTTTAGCAAGAAACATATATTCTAAGGAAGCACAGATACCATCTTTTTAAGACCGAGTACCGATACACGCCGATACCAATTACCAATACCCAATTCAGTGTCATGCAACAGCTTTTTTTTTTATATCTTGTTCACATCATATATGCATGAAAACTGATGGGAAAACTGCACAAATTTCTCTTGCAGAGCCATCAGTTTTTATGTGTGTTTCAGTGACTTTTTACAGCCTGTTCACATATATGTGGGTTGGCCACAGTGCGATTTTAAAAAAAAAAAAAAAAAAAAAAAAAAGGGCCTGTGCGATTTCAGTTCGGTTCAGGTTCATTTTCGAATCTCGTACACAAGTCGCATTGGTATTGCACCTGAACCGCTGAGTAAATTTGCACCGGGCTTGGCTTTGAAATTGCACTGCAAACCGGCCTGCACATTTGTGAATGGAGTCTGAGTCGATTCACACCGAACCGAATTGCAGGGCGACTCAGTGCGACCCCCCACAGCGCGACTTCAGCGCAGCTTACAGGCGACTTCTGTAATAGAACTCAATGCAAGTCGCCTGAAGGCGCCCCAAAAGTAGTACAGGAACCTTTTTCTAAGTCGGAGCGACTTGAGTCGCTCCTATTAGAACGGTTCAATTGCAATGCATGGAGGCGACTTGTCAAAGTCACGGCAGTGTGAACCGGCTCTGAAGGTATCAGCTTTAGTATTGGAGCATTTGCAAGAGCACAAGTACTTGTGAAAATGCTTAGTATCGGTACGGATACAGAAATCGGTGCAATGCTAATTCATTCCACATTAATTATGCTAACAAATTTGCTGTACTGTAAATTGTCCTGTTTCTCCTTGCTCGAGGCTGTAATTTTACTGAAGCCCAGAGCCCCTGAGCTGCAGTAAATCTTTAGGCTGTCGGCAGATCAGCTGCTACAAATTCAGTACAGTGCCCCAAAATAGAGAGCAACTGAGCATGTGCAGAGCAGGGAGAGACAATGCATTACTGGATTTTTAAACCGTATAGGCACTTATTTTTAATGCTTTACATAGCTATACCTGCAAAAGGGGCCAGTCTAAAGTGATCTAGCAGAACTAAAAGTGGTTGTATACCCTAAAATATATTTTTACCTACAGGTAAGCCTATAATAAGGCTTACCTGTAGGTAAAATGAATATCTCCTAAACTTGGACGGTTTAGGAGATATTCACCTTGCATGCAGCCGCTGACATCACAACGCATGCACAGTGATGTCCCGGCGTTATAATATGCTCCCTCTGCGGGGACCGTACAGCCCTGACGGAGTGTCGTTCTGAGGTTTTTTTTTTTTTTTTTTTGGTAAAAGATTATACAACCGCTGACTAAAGTGGAACTTTAGTCAGAAAGTTAAGTACCAGACTACCTCCATTGTAATATGAATATTATTTTTAAAAATGCAGCTTTATGAAGACACAATATGAAACGTGCACCATAGATCTGTTTGGCATAGGCTACCCTAAAATCATCCACCCTTTAGTGTTCTATAAATAAAAATCCACATGGTAATAATGATTTACTGTTGATTACCAAAATGTTTGTGCAGTTACACTTTAAAGCAAGGGTCTCCAAACTGTGGCATTTTGCTTGCCTTTATGCATCCCTTGGGGCACTATTCCTCTCATTGACTCCAACAAAGGGGTACTATTCCTCCCACTGACACCAAAAGGGGTACTATTCCTCCCACTGACACCAAAAGGGGTACTATTCCTCCCACTGACACCAAAAGGGGTACTATTCCTCCCACTGACACCAACAAAGGGGTACCATTTCTCCCACTGACACGAACAAAGGGGTACTATTCCTTCCACTGACACCATCAAAGGGGTACTATTCCTCCCAATGACACCAGAGATGAGAACTAAATTCTACTGACACCAAGGATGGGTCACTATACTACACCAATGTTGTAATTGTTTTATATGCCCACTGACACAAGCCTATTGCATGGTTTACGCCCACCAATGTCAGGGCATTTTCTACTCTCTCAGGCCACAGTCAGGCTCCCCTAAAGACTGAAAGACTGTAACCTGGCACTTTGTTTAGAAATTTTGGAGAAAAAAGGATCCACTTCCGCTTGATCTGCCTGACCACAGACACAATGGAAAAAAAAAAGTCTAAGTTTGGGGAGGAAGCTCAGTTACAGTGTGTGATATGAAAAAAAATGGGCATCTAGTGGCATTTGGCGTCTTTATTTTTTAAATGATCAAGAGGTTGCAAGCAGGACTTCAAATTTTCTTCAGGCAGAAAAATTCCCCTTCTAGCCATCAGAGAAATATGGCAATCTCATTGTGAAAATGCTAGTTCCCTGGCTATCAAGGGTCAAAACACACACTACCTTTTTTCCTGAAACATGGTAATCTTGAAAAGAAATCTATAGGGGATAGGGGATACCTGCAATTACACTGCACCAAGCAGCTCTAGAGAGACATAACATAGGCATGCTTGGCAGATAAGGATATCGTAGGTGGAAACAAGACAGGTTTATTATAAGACAGTATAGCATTTCCCACTTTGCAAAATGTGCTTAAACAGCAACCATAACTGAGCTTTTTTTTTTTTCCCTTTAATTATTAATCCTCTTCAGTCCACTTAGGAGAATTATGGTCAACAAAAACAGCTCCTGCATTTACTCTCTTAGCAGTTCTTCCGTATATTATTACAAGAGGCTACGCCTGGGAGTAAACACGGCAGCATGTCTGCGCGCACCCCAAATACGGTCTGTCTGCACCTTTATTACGGGTAAATAGTAACACTGCTAGGCAGATTACAGCAAATACATCCTAAATTAAAATTAAATCAAAAAGTCACGGCTAGTATTTCTGTATTAAACACAAGACTATTTCCAAGAAAAAAAAAAGTGCTTGTGTATGAAGCAGCTTAGTAACTAAAGTAATGCCTGGTACACACGATGAGATCGGAGGAATGATCGTCTGATTTCCTTTTTTTTGTACGCTAATCTCATATTGAAAATGAAGAGGTTACTAAAGCCCCAAAAATTCTCGTACGACAGAATAAAAACTCAGAAGTGATGTAATGTGTTAGATTGTATTTCTGGACGACAACTGTACTTGAGTAAAACAAAAATCGTACTACCAATTGTATTTAATCTGCTCTCAAAATTCAAATATTCTGTACATGTGCTCAAAAACTAATAAAAAGTTTGTAAAAAAAAAAAAAAAGGAAGAAGGGAAGGAAGGAAGGAAGGAAGGAAGGAAAGGAAGGAAGGAAAAGGAAGGAAGGAAGGAAAAGGAAGGAAGGAAGGAAGGAAGGAAAAGGAAGGAAGGAAGGAAGGAAAAGGAAGGAAGGAAGGAAAAGGAAGGAAAAGGAAGGAAGGAAAAAAAAAGGAAGGAAGGAAGGAAGGAAGGAAGGAAGGAAGGAAGGAAGGAAGGAAGGAAGGAAGGAAAAAAAAGGAAGGAAGGAAAAAAAAGGAAGGAAGGAAAAGGAAGGAAGGAAAAGGAAGGAAGGAAGGAAGGAAGGAAGGAAGGAAGGAAGGAAGGAAGGAAGGAAGGAAAGGAAGGAAAGGAGGAAAGAAGGAAAGAAAGAAAGAAAAAACAAACAATCAATGAATGGTGTATTACATGTTGTTCATACTCAGCCACTATGGGATTAATTTTCTGTATTCTGCAAAAAACTTGGTTGTTCCTGCTGCTCTCTATCTCCGCCTTCTGTTCATGTCCCCAATTCAGCTAGGATTTTGTAGTGGTGGTGCCAACTCTGCACATGCTCCGTTTTCAGTGAGTTTCTATACTGAGCATTTCCTCCCTATCACATCTGAGCAGCCCATATGACTATAGAGTCACATGTGGGTGTATACACAGTGGTAAATGACATCCCACTCCCTCCCTCCTCCTTCATGCCCACTAACCAGCTAAACACAACAGGGGCAGGATATTACATGTAGATCAGGGATATGCAATTAGCGGACCTCCAGCTGTTGCAAAACTACAAATCCCATCATGCCTCTGGGTGTCATGCTTGTGGCTGTCAGAGTCTTGCTATGCCTCATGGGATTTGTAGTTCTGCAACATCTGGAGGTCCACTAATTGCATATCCTTGATGTAGATTAATGGTGGCTTTACCTCCCTCTTATTCTAAGACATAGGCTGGAGAGGCGTACATCCACCCACAGCATGTTATTGCAAAAAAATAATAAAGATTTGATTTCAAATATATATATTTGTATGACGACAATTCAAAAAAGTTTATTGATGTTAATTATTTTTACTTTGTATTCCAAAGGCTGTTTTTTATTTTGAACATGTGACCAGCAGCAGAGGACTAGAAGCTCCTCCTGCTTCCGTTTCCCTGCAGACAGGCTGGAAAAGAGATGGATCATGTGACAGCTGTATATTGATTAGGAAAAAAAAAAATGTATTTATATTTTTATTTTCGGCCTGTTCAATAAAATCCGGCTGATATTCGGCCCGTGTGAATGCCAGCTGGTCTGACAGATGCCGGAAAACCAGCAGCCGACCGGCTCCAGATTAGCACACAACAGCTCAGCAGGGGAGATCGCTGTACCAACGTCGGGTTCTTAGTACAGTGGCGGACAGTTTTCTTTTTTTGTTCAACCCACTGAAATAGTGTGTACCAGGCTTAAGGAGCCAATCCAATAATCACACTCCTCTGCCTAGACACGCAAAGCCAGCTCATAAATCGCTAGAGAAATGCAGGTTTACATGAGATCCACCCACTTCTCTGCCCGTGTGTGTGAATGACTTGTTTTTTCTCTGAAACTGTAGTATTAGGGAGGTGGGACCAGCAGAATACCTTGCATAATGCATCATAGGACATGCAGTGCCGATGCCAGGCATGGGGAGATATAGTGTAAGTGTTTTCTAGTCAGAAGTGAAGGAGGAAGCACAGGTCCTGGGGAGATCTGCCTGCAGATGAGTAACAACTCCAAAATGTTTATTTGGAAAAAAAAAAAAAAGAAAGGATTTTGTTTAAAACGTTCGTGATTATATTGAAATACTTATTTGGGTTATCTGTGAATGTTGAATGCCAGAAAGTGTCTAAGCCCCAATCTATTAAAAAATTGCCTGGAATTAGGCTTTCATCTTGTGATGCCAACATGAAATTGGGATTTTTCTTCTTTTAAGACTACCATAGCTAGCAATATCCAGCTTATATGTTGATTTCATAAATTAAGATATTCTATTTTTAAAGGAGGGATCTAGAAAGTGCTGTAGTGAATCACTGGGAGGGGTACAGTGGGTGTGATGTGGCCTTTCCTAACCTTTTTACCCTAGAGCAGGGGTCTCCAAACTATGGTCCTCCAGTTGTTCAGGAACTACAATTCCCATCATGCCTCAGTTTTACAATGCCTCAAGGGATTTGTAGTTCCGCAACAGCTGGAGGGCCGTAGTTTGGAGATCCATGCCCTAGAGGAACTCTTTAAATAATTTTCAGGTCTTGGGGTACCCCTAATATGACAACTTACACTGGTGGTCAGTGGAAAAATGCCCCTCTTACAGTGGTGACCAAAATGTCACCCTTACAAATAATCAAAAAGACTAATTTTATGTCACAGGCTCTGTCAAGTGCTGCTGGCCCCAACATTATACAGCTATCATCAAATAGCAGGGCAATCAGCCACAGCTCAAGGAACACCTAGCAGCCTCTGGAGGAACACTGCAATGTGTATAAATGTCCTCATTGTTACAGCTTATCTAATGCCTGTATATGTTTGGTCCTGGTGCTTTGCAGCTTTCAAATGAAGGTACATGGCCCCAGACTATGCAGATTTCTTTTCTTACAAGCCAGGACTAACACAATATATAATATCTATCTATCCATCTATCTATATAAATAATAGAATATATCTCGCCATCTCTATCGCTATACATCTATAAAATATGAAACGTTGGGACACACTCCTTGTGCAAATTCTTTTACGGGATATCTTCACTTACAAGCATACGACATAGCGACTGTACAGTTTCGGACATAACCTGTCCATCACAGCTTGATGAAGGACAGGTTATATCCAAAACTGCACAGTCGCTATGTCGTATGCTTGTAAGTGAAGATATCCCGTAAAAGAATTTGCATAAGGAGAAGTGTGTCCCGACGTTTGATTTTACACATGTCTGTGGTTGAATGGGAGTCCACTGTGACACATCTGGAAGTGTTTGAATATCCACGAGGGGTGGACTCATCTAATTGAACTAGATATACACAAGACACACACACACACACACACACACACACACACACACACATTTATGAGGGATAATAGTAGGTTTATTTTAAGGCTACTTGCACACTGGGAAGTTTTTCAGGCTCTTTTGGGCTAAAAATAGCGCACTTATAAACGCCTGAAAGACACCACCCCAATGTGAAAGCCTGAGTTCTCACCCAAGATTTGACAGTACATGGCCCCATCCATCGTCCCTTTGATGTGGTGAAGTTGTTCTGTCCCATTAGCAGAAGAACACCCACGAAGCACAATGTTTCCACCTCCATGTTTGCCGGTAGGGATGGTGTTTTTTGGGGTCATAGGCAGCATTCCTACTCCTCCAAACACGGTGAGTTGAGTTGATGCCAAAGAGCTTGATTTTGGTCTCATCTGACCACAACACTTTCACCCTGTTCTCTGAATCATTCAGATGTTCATTAGCAAACTTCAGAAGGGCCTGTACATTTGCTTTCTTGAGCAGGGGGACCTTGCGGGCGCTACAGGATTTTCGGCGTAGTGTGTTACCAATTGCTGCCTTGAGATCATTGGCAAGATTCTCCCGTGTAGTTCTGGGCTGATTCCTCACCATTCTCATGATCATTGAAACTCCACGAGGTGAGATCTTGCATGGAGCCCCAGACCGAGGGAGACTGAGTTATTTTGTGTTTATTCGATTTGCGAATAATCACACCAACTGTTGTCACCCTCTCACCAAGCTGCTTGGCGATGGTCTTGTAGCCCATTCCAGCCTGTGTAGGTCTACAATCCTGACATCCTTGGACAGCTCTTTGGTCTTGGCCATGGTGGAGAGATTGGAATCTGATTGATTGATTGCTTCTGTGGAGAGGTGTCTTTTATACAGGTAACAAGCTGAGATTGGGAGCATTGATTGATAGGGGATCAAATACTTATTTCACTCATGAAAATGCAAATAAATTTATAAACTTTTTTTAAAACTATTGACTGATCATTTCTTTGTCAGTGGGCGATGTCACTCCCCTCTTTTCATAAACTGGGGGACGACTAAAACATGCAAGCGGGTGACTGTTTCTTTACTAGTCAGTTATCAA
>BLSH010101506.1:27929-42533 GCA_018402905.1 Glandirana rugosa | reverse complement strand
GCCCCCCCCCCCCCCCCAGATACTTACTTAAACCTCGCCTTTCATGACTTTACTGACACTTACCCATTTCCCTGAATGTTTCCAGCTAAACTCCTCTGCTTTTGGTGACCAATTGCCTGCACAACTGTATTTTGAGAAAAGAAGGGGTAGCACTCTTTGCAGGTCAGGGCTCTTTTGCTTGGCAAAGGGCGGTCAGTCTAACAGAGTGGCTATGCCTCCAGAAGAGAAGAGCAGAGAGAAGAACCCATCAGTATGCTACTTTTACTGTCCAATCACAGGCTGGGGTGGCTCCAGGACAAGACAGCATTACTTAACTGCAGAGTAGTCTAGTCCAGTGTTTTTCAACTCCAGTCCTCAAGGCACACCAACAGGTCATGTTTTCAGGATTTCCATGAGTTTGCACAGGTGATTTGATCAGTTTCACTGCCTTAGTAATTACCACAGCTGTTTCATCTGAGGGAAATCCTGAAAACATGACCTGTTGGTGTGCCTTGAGGACTGGAGTTGAAAAACACTGGTCTAGTCTACAGACAGGGCTACAGCTTTGTCTAATTCAAACTCCTTTCTTTGCCATTTGTTCTTCTAAGCAGTGCGATAGAACAGCCAATGCTTTGCCAAAAGCACTGTCACCTTAAAGTGGGAGTAAACTCCCATGCATGACTTTTACCTATATGACAGCCTATATATAATAAGGCTTACCTATAGGTACAGTAAATCTCTCCTAAACGTGCACCATTTAGGAGATATTTACTTTAAATGCAGCCGGTGACATTACTGGTGCATGCACTCTGAACGGCATACCGTGCTATTCCTTCAGAGTCCTGTGCCATGAACGCCGGCTACCGCGTGGGAGTGGAGTCATCGCAGCTCCGCCCACTCACACAGCCAAAGTCCGCAAACCCGGAAGGAAGACAGAGTAAATATGGAAGCGCCTTCAGCAGAGATAGCACACCGCTGGATGGCTTCATTCTAAGGTAAGTTTCACACAATGTGCTAGTGTGAAATGCATACTAGCACATTATGGCTTTACCTTGCAGGATAATAATAAAAAAAACAAAAACACACACACACACACACACACACACACACACACAGCAGTTTACTACTGCTTTAAAGCAGGATTAAAACCCATCAAAGATTATATTGCAGCCTACAAATTCTTAGATGTGGTGGCTGCATTCAGTTTCTTTTGCAGGCTTCCTTTTTTCTATTTTCATCTTGTGATCTGCCCAGTAATTCTGTTGTTTTTCAAAAGAGCAAGCTCTCTTCCAGATGTCAGTTTACAGGGATGAGACAAAGCCATTTAACACTGGCAAGCGTGCTTACAATGATCAGCTTCTATTTAATGAACGTAAAACCTTTATCCCAAAAGGAAAAAACGGTTTGCTGCAACTGATCGAGTTAAGCGTGAGCTGGAGTTTGGCTTCAATTCGTTATTGTAATTAATTCTGCTAGTACAGCTAACACTCCCCCCAGATTGACAATGCCGCTGCCTGCTGTGCCCCCTGTGCCCTTTCATCCAGAGAGTGGACACTGGAATACAGGAGGTGTGTTACTGGCAAGATCACAAGGTGAAAACAGAGGGGGAAAAAAAAAGCAAAGAAAACTAAATGCAGCCACCACATCTAATAATTGGTAACATTACATTTTGGGGTTAATTACTGCTTTAATAGATTCATTAACTTCTTCTGAGCAATCCGTTCTGCAGGCTTTGCCTGAATGGCAAGATTTGCATAGTAGATGTTCAGCAGCCATTGTTCTTTATGAACCAAGCCATAACGCGTACATTTTTCCTAGCTACATAAGCCATCCTAGAAAGATTCTGATAGCTCAGCTTGATCCACCGTTTCTAGCTGACAGATGATTACCCATCCTTTTCTGTGATGAAAAGAGACAATTTGGCGGCTTGTGAATCTGGTTGAAGAGAAATGGGTACTTGGCAATTTAGTGGTAGCTAGATAAGGGGGATTATGATTAGCAATAGACATGTGATGGTGGTCAGAAGATCAATCGCAAGGTTAATCCCCTGAAATATCTTCCCTATATAAGAGACAGTTTCCATCAAAAGAGCAAGCTTATACGTTAGACATCTGCTACCAGCTTTGTGTGGGAAAAACAATACTAACCACCCTAGCAGCTTTTCCTCCAGCCAAAAGGTATCAGTGGGCAGCTCTTTATAGCGGGAGAGACATGCTTGGTCTCTTCTGCAATAAACGCACATTTACCTGCCTTCTCTAATGAATGTATACTTCGCTGTGCAGCTGCACCTGGCACACTAAAGGCTTTGCTGGAATGACTGGCCGTGCGGAAGTTATCCCCTGCTGCCCAATCAAGAGGTCGAAAACCTGGCACCCAGAAGTAGCCCGGGGAGAAGAGGACAGTGGCCAGCGAGGGACTAAACCAGCCTGTCTCAACCCAGAGGAACCCTTAAAATATCTTTCTGGCCTCAAGGAACCCCTGCTAAAAGTTACTATATCTACAATTCATGATATATTAGTGTGATTGTCAGTGCGAAAAACGCGCTTTATTTTTATGGTCATTGGGAAGACCCCACCACCTTACAGATAGCTAAAAAGATCAATGGTTTTAGTCTGAACTTATCTGAGATTCATAATTTGCTCAAGGAACCCCTAGCAGCCTCCGGAGGAACCCTGGACTAACCCCTCGGTGGAGATGAGTATTTTGGGGAGTTTAGTCCCACTTTTGCAATGGACAGTGCAATCTGGAGCCAGTCTTTGAAGAGGGAAGGAGGGGCTGTGTGTTTCTATTGATGCACACCATTTAGGGAGACACAAATCTAGTCCCTGCATGCAAGAGGGCTTCATACAATGCTGCAAGAGAAAGGAGCCACTCTGAAAAAGAGAAATCCAGGACAGTAGTCATGGCACCAGCTTAAATAAGAACATAAGCAAGGATTAAAAAAAGATAAAGAAGCTGCATACTCAGTAAGGCTCCGTTCACATATGTGTGAAATGGATGCATTTTGAACCACATCCGATTCGCATGGTATGTGAATCATGCAGGCTTTGTATGGAGCTGGTCCACATATGTACGGTGCAGGGCAGTGTGAATTCGCTGCAAATTTAAAAAGTCCTATGCATTTTTTTGAGCACTGCGGTGCGGTTCAGGTGCAAATCCCAGGCTCACTGATTGCTACAGGAACGCATTTGAATAGCACATTCAGCTGTCAACAAAGAACCTCGCTGACAGCATATGAGTCATCCATTGTTAAGGACGCAGCGGCCGGCTTCCCGGTTCACAACCAGCTAAATGTTAAAGCCGCTGGTGGCCGCCAGCTCCAAACATTTGCATCTGAACTGCATCTGAAATCTCAGCTGAACAGCTGCTTAGGAAATTTGCAGTGAAATTCGCACTGGACATGTGTGAACCTAGCCTGTGAATGAATCAACTGCTGAAAGTGATTAAATAAGTGAGGGTTTAATATCACATTAAAGTAAGCTTATGGGCAACTTTAACCTACAGGTAAGCCTATAATAAAGCTTACCTGTAGGTGTTCTGCATATCTCTCAAACCTGCACGGTTCAGGAGATATGCAGTGTACTAGCTGTGCCGACGTCATTTCGGAACATGCGCAGTGAAGAAACGGCCTCCGTGCCGTTCTTTCACTGATTGTGCCGTGACTGGCGGCTCCCGTGTGCATACGCCAGTCACAGAGCCCCGGAAGGATGAGGATCTGAAGATGGACGCTGCCTGCACAGGGGACATCGCTGGACATTGCAGGCAAGTGACACATAATGGTAGCCCATTAGGTTTCTACTTTGCAGGGGAATATTGAGGAAGTAAACCCCATCAGGGTTTATTTCCTCTTTAAACCTTGTAAAACAAAATTGAGAACACAATTGCTAAAACTGCGCCAATTCAATATACAGTGCATCCGGAAAGTATTATATTTACAGCGCTTCATTTTTTCCACGTCTTGTTATGTTCTAGATTGTAAGCTCTAACGAGCAGGGCCCTCCAATTCCTCCTGTATTATAATTGTACAGTCTGCCCTCATATCGTAAAGCTCTACGCAAACTCTTGGCGCTATATAAATCCTGAATAATAATATTATAATAATAATGTTACAGCCTTATTCCAAAATGGATTAGAATTCATTATTTTGCTCAAATTTCTACAAAGCATACCCCATAAATACAACGTGAAAGAAGGTTTGTTAGAAATCTTGGCAAAATTTATTAAAAAAAAAAAAAAATAAAAAAAAAATAAAAAAACAAAAAAAAAAAAAAAAAAAAAAAAAAAAAAAAAAAAAAAAAAAAAAAAAAAAAAAAAAAAAAAAAAACACACACAAGGAAGACGACGGGGGAAAAAAATAAAAAATAAAAAAAAAGATCACGGATACATAAGTATTCACAGCCTTTGCTCAATACTTTTTTGAAGCCCCTTTGGCACCAATTACAGCCTCAAGTCTTTTTGAATAGGATACTACAAACTTGGCACACCTAGTTTTGGGCAGTTTCTCACACTCTTCTTTGCAGGACCTCAAGCTCCATCAGGTTGGACAGGAAAAGTCGGAGCACAGCCATTTTCAGATCTCTCCAGAGATGTTCAATCAGATTCAAGTCGAGACTCTGGCTGGGCCACACAGAGTTGTCTTATAGCCACTCCTTTGTTATCTTGGTTGTGTGCTTAGGGTCGTTGTGCTGTTGGAAGATGAACCTTCACCCCAGTCTGAGGTCCACAGCAGGTTTTCATTAACCACTTCAGCCCCTGAAGGATTTCCAGCTTTAGGACCGGAGCCCTTTTTGCGATTCGGCGCTGCGTCGCTTTAACTGGAAATTGCGCGGTCATGCGACGTTGTACCCAAACGAAATTTGCGTCCTTTTTTTCCCCACAAACAAAGCTTTCTTTTGGTGGTATTTGATCACCGCTGCGTCATTTCTGATCGCCGCTATAAACAAAAAGGAGCGACAATTTTGCAAAAAAAACAAATTTCTTACTTTTTGCTAAAATACAAATCCAAAAAAAAAAAAATATATTAAAAAAAAAAAAAAAAAAAAAAAAAAAAAAAAAAATCGCAAATCGGCGTTTATTGATTGGTTTGCGCAAAAGTGGCCGCCTTTACGGATGAGAATTAATTTTTGGGGTTTTTATTTATTTTTTTTTACTAGTAATGGAGGCGATCTGCGATTTTTAGCGGTACTGCGATATTTCAGCGGACATGTCGGACCATTTAGACACTTTTTTGGGACCATTGGCATTTATACAACGATCAGTGCTATAAAAATGCACCGATTACTGTGTAAATGTCATTGGCAGTGAATGGGTTAACCTGCAGGGGGCGCTCTAAGGGTTAACTATGTTCCCTGGGCGTATTCTAACTGTGGGGGGACTGCCCTAGCTGGGGAAGGGAAGTGGTCACAGCCTCCATATACAGGAAGGCTGTGATCACAGCCCTTCCCCCTTCACAGAACGGAGGTCCGTGTTTACATACACGGACCTCCGTTCTTTCACTCCTGGGGGGCCATCACGGGTAGCCGGCGGCAATCGAAGCCGTCGCACCCGTTCCCTGGCCCTCCCCGAACAGTGCGCGTCATATGACGGCAATTTGCGATAGCGAACCACCTTGTCGCCGTCAACCTGCGGTTGGCGGTCGGCAAGTGGTTAAGGATGTCTCTGAACATTGCTGCACTCATCTTTCCCTCGATCCCGACTAGTCTCCCAGTGTCTGCCGCTAAAAAACATCCCCACAGCATGATGCTGCCACCACCATGCTTAACTGTAGGGAATGGTATTGCCCAGGTAACAAGCGGTGCCCGGTTTCCTCCAGACATGACGCTTGCCATTCAGGCCAAAGATTTCAATCTTTGTTTCATCAGGCCAGAGAATTTTGTTTGTTTCTCATGGTCTGAGTCCTTCAGGTGCCTTTTGGCAAACTCAAGACAGGCTGTCATGTGCCTTTTACTGAGGAGTGGCTTCCTTCTGGCCACTCTACCATGCAGGCCTGATTGGTGGAGCGCTGCAGAGATGGTTGTCCTTCTGAAAAGTTCTCCTCTCTCCACAGAGAAACGCAGGAGCTCTGTCAGAGTGACCATTAGGTTCTTGGTCACCTCCCTAAGGCCCTTCTCCCCCGATAACTCAGTTTCACCGGGCAGCCCACTCTAGGAATAGTCCTGGTGATTTCAAACTTCTTCCATTTACAGATAATGGAGGCCAATGTGCTCATTGGGACCTTCAATGCTGCATAGATTTTTCTGTACCCTTCCCCAGATCTGTGCCTCGAAACAATCCTGTCTCAGTGTCTACAGACAATCCCTTGGGGTTAATGGCTTGGTTTGTGCTCTGACATGCACTGTTAAGGCGGTTGTATACTGAAGAATAAAAAAAAAAAAAAAAAAAAAAAACCTGTAAGGTAAAGGCATAATGAGCTAGTATGCTCCCACAGGTGCGCCTGGTCCCCGCAGAGGGAGCGGCATCTTCCCTCGGGTGATCCTTCCGGGTTCGCGGCTCCAGCTACTTACAGCACATGAGCCTGTCTTTCCAGCAGACTCTCCGGCAAGGTCCAACGCTGTTCGCCAGGCCTTCGCTGCTACATCACTGCGCATGTGCCGCTGATGTCAGTGGCTGCATGCAAGTGGAATATCTCCTAAACCGTACAGGTTTAGGAGATATTCATTTACCTACAGGTAAGTCTTGTTATATATAGGCTTACCTGTAGGTAAAAATGTGTTTTGGGGGTATACAACCGCTTTAACTGTGGGGCCTTATATAGACAGGTGTGTACAGCAAACAAACACCGTGTGCATTAGTGTGATGTCCAGGAAGTTATTGCTCAAGGGATGGTCTCGCTGGCCTTGCTGCCCTTCAGGCTAGGGGATATCCTAATGGTCCCAAAAAAAAGATAAAAGAAAAAAAAAGGGGTGCACCAGCCTAGTGCATTATCCCAAGTGTATTTTATAATAAAAACGACTCAAACATGTGAAGAATAAATCGCTTGTAAAATCCACCTGATCGTGGCAATCAGTCTCTAGATCGTAACAGGGAGGACATCAGGGTCTCTGCTGGCTGACGCATTTCGAAGGAGTATCCTCTTCATCTTTTTTATAGACAGGATAATAAAACAAATGCAGCTCTAATCAAAATAGTGTACAAATAAACATTCACATAAAAATTAATGCATGAAACAGTTCATATGTGAAGAAAAAAAGTGTCCATATGCAATCATGTGATCCAAAATAAGTGATACGGTTTCACCACATGATCCACCACCAATAAAACTGGACTCTTACCGGACTGATAAGACTCTATCAAGTCACATACGCCCAATATAATTAGAACAGTGGAAGGTATCATCCAATCACAGGAATACAGATAAACCAAAGTGAAAATCTCATGGGTAAACCAGGACTTCTCCCTCATCATGGATGTGTGGCATTGTAAATATGCAATAAAAAGGAGTGTCCACATAGTGTAAATCCATTTTAAAAATAAATTTAAAAGAAGAGGGGATTACCGGTACTCACAATTCCAATGAGGAAAAAAGCATTTCATAATCCAAGGCAACAACCAGCATACAGGTGAAAACGGCTTGTGTACACAGCAAGGAAGACATTAGCGCGGCAATAGCGCGTACATTGTCTCCGTCCTACATGTTTCGTCACAACTGACGTAATCGGAGAATTTTATAGACATGGGTGTGCCTTTCCAAATCATGTCCAATCAACTGAATTTACCACAGGTGGACTCCAATCAAGTTGTAGAAACATCTCGAGGACAATCAGTGGAAACAGGGTGCACCCGAGCTGAATTTTAAGTGCCATGGCAAAGGCTGTGAATACTTCTCCACATAATTTTTTTTGTTTTTTTATTTTTAAAAAATATTTGCAAAGATTTCAAACAAACCTCTTTCAGGTTGTCATTATGGAGGTATTGTTTGTAGAATTTCGAGGAAAATAATGAATTTAATCCATTTTGAAATAAGGCTGCAACATAACAAAATGTGGAAAAAGTGAAGCGCTGTGAATACAGGCAGTGTGGTCATGTTTTGAGTAAAACAGTCCCAGCCTTTTCCAGTATACTACTACCTCAAACTTCTGTAGGTCTTCACACATCCTGTAGATGTGTACACATTCTCTATTGAAGCCCCCCCAACAGCATTCGAAGAGAATGCGTCTTATTGGAGATCTCGATGTGCATCAGATGCCATCGCCTCGCCAAGGGCTGCTAATAGAAAAATGCATTCATCCCTGAATGTACACGTGCTAAATAAAGCCTTCAAGCCAAACTCATAAGGGGCAGGGAGCTTACCAACTCATATATTTCACAGGATGGCAGAGAAATTCTACCCAGGATAAACTGCGCTAAATTAAATACCAGGAGTGACGAATGGAGCCACATCTTCAAAAGTCTCATTTTCATTGGTAAACATTCCTTATCACCGACAACTGCGCTCCTAGAAAGGAAATCATACTCGTAATGAAGATGCTGGTGTGATTAAATATAGGTCAGAAATCCAGCTCCATACAACACAACACACAGGGCTCATTGACATTCATAAATCTGCTTTATGACGCAGGCAATTCACACAGCACCACATCACAGGCCCAGAACGACTTGTTGAATGTACTGCATTTTAACATGGTATATAAATATCCTGTCAATCCTGAATGCTGTAAAGCAGTTTCTCTCTGTAAAACCTTAGGCTACATTTTCTCAAGCAATGGATGTCTATTTTATGCTTGGGGGGGGGGAGAGAAAGGAAACAAAAAACAGTGGGTGTATGCAAAGCATAAGGGTCTAAACTGACAGCTGGAGTCACATTTTGAGGTGTCACATGATCAAGATGTAAAAACGGTGTGCATTTTCACAATGTGTGTTTTAGCAGCATGTTTGCTGCATTATACTGGGAACTGTTCAGGCATTTCCTGATAGACTTATCTGTGTGTATGGGGCTGGGCTAGCTGAGCAACCACCACACTATCTTAGAGATACTAAACCTAGGTTTAAAGTGGAACTAAAAAAAAAAATAAAAAAAATAAAAAACCCTGCAAGCAAGCAGGCTCTTTATTGCAAAAAAAAAAAAAAAAAAAAACAAACACAATGCCTAAACTGAAATTAAATAAACCTACCTGCCTGCTCCCAGTCAGCATACAATCCGTCATGGTGCCTGTGTGCTTGAATGACTATGCCATGCTGCTTATAGAGTAAAATCTGTCTGTATGTGCAGCATAGCATGCTGGTTCTACTCACAATGGAACTTGAGAAGTTAAAGTGGTAGTAAACCCTCCTATCATTTTCAGCCAAGGAAGCTGCCATCTTGGCCTCTGTTTAATCTACAACTGCTATAATGCTGCACATGTGATCAGCTATGACACCAGCCATTGCATGGTTTGACAGTTTGGTTTAGAGCACAACCAATAGGAGTGTTACATTTCCGGCACATGCCGGAAATGTGACTTGTTTTTAACCTGTTAAATGCATGGGTTTACTACAGCTTTAATCTTCTGCATTGTGTAAAAAGGCTGTTTTATCCTGTATGCCAGCGATATGCAATTAGCGGACCTCCAACTGTTGCAGAACTAAAAGTCCCATGAGGTATAGCAAGACTCTGTTAGCCACAAGCATGACACCCAGAGGCAGAGGCATGATGGGACTTGTAGTTTTGCAACAGCTGGAGGTCCGCTAATTGCATATCCCTGCTGTATTCTATAGATTCTTCCCTCCTGCACTGTCTATCTGTGAAAGAGTAGCTGACACAGACAAAGTAGCCCACCTGCACATGCTCAGTTGTCTCTTCTGTTGGAGATAGGGTTGCCAAATCATCCATTTAATCCAGGCCACATATGGATTGCACAGGTTCTGAGGCTAATTTTATGCAGATGAGGCACCAAGTGAGTTTACTTACCAACTTAAATCGGCCACAGAACCTGTGTAATTAATATGTGTCCTGGATTAAAGGGATGATGTGGCAACCCTAGTTGGAGAGAACATTTACTTGTTCTCAGAGATAGCCAGGTCATATGATATTGACAAACATGTGGGCGTGTATACAGGCTGTAGTGGAAATCTCCTCCTACCTGGCCTCTCAGTATGAAGAAACTGCAGTCTATCGTGTAAATGTGTATACAGATCCTCCAAAAAAGGTATATAGTGGCAGTATTTTAATGTAAAAAGAAGATTTATAAGCTATGGGCACTGTGGGAAGGGGGGGCGCAGATTAACTATTTTCATATTACAGGGTTTAGTAACACTTGAACTCTTGTGCATCATGTCTGGGAAATAGGCCATCCTAGGGCTGCACGATAAATGGTAAAAAGAAAGAAGGTTCCCTTACATTGGGGGAGTCAGGGGGAAGAAGGTTCCCTTACATTGGGGGAGTCAGGGGGAAGAAGGTTCCCTTACATGGGGGGAGTCAGCGGGAGGAAGGTTCCCTTACATGGGGGGAGTCAGCGGGAGGAAGGTTCCCTTACATGGGGGGAGTCAGCGGGAGGAAGGTTCCCTTACATGGGGGGAGTCAGCGGGAGGAAGGTTCCCTTACATGAGGGGAGTCAGCGGGAGGAAGGTTCCCTTACATGGGGGGAGTCAGCGGGACGAATTTTGCCTTACATTGGGGTGTCAAAGGGACGAAGGTTCTCTTACAGTTTTTATAGGTCAGTGACACAAAAAAAATGATTGAATCAGAACAGCCAGGCAGTTGCAGCCTAAATATTCCCTCAGTTGAGGTTTCTTTTTTTAGGGTTAAAGAATCTTTGTAATTATGAAAGACATTTGCAAATTGTTCCTCCTACACAAACAAAAATTTCCAGAAAACGAAAGGGGAGGCGTTACTCTTAACAACCAGATCTCAGCTGTCATTTTTCAGAGCAGGTTAGAATATTAACACAAGAGAGAACTCAGCTTTAGCTTTCATTTGCTTGTACATATCGACACTTCCACACCAACCAAGGTTCAATTTGCCATCCTCAGAACAGCGTTTTGTCACTTGGGGGGGGGGGTACATTTTGCATTTTCATAAGCACTCTTTCATGCTTAGCCATATTATGGTCATAGTCATGCATTATTAAATTATTAGATCTCTTGGATTCTAAGCTCTAATGAGCAGGGCCCTCTTGTATTGTACTATATGACTTCATTTTGTGAAGAGCTATTGGTGCTATACAAATCCTGAATAATATTATTATAATTACATATGCATTAATGCATGAGCTAATGCACATTGTTTAACACTGCATTACCATCTTGTAGGTTTTCTTTTTCTGCGTTGTGTGTTGCATCGCTTACCATTGGATTTGAATGTAACCCCAATGCATTAAAGTGGTTGTAAACCCCCTTCGGCGACTTTAACCTACAGGTAAGCTTATAACAAGGCTTACCTGTAGGTACCGAGAAGATCTCCTAAACTTGCACAGTTTAGGAGATATTCACTGTGCATTAGAGCTGCACGATTGAGCGTACTAAAATCGCAATCTCGATTCACCCCCCCCCTCCCCCCGCGATCTCCATCAGGCATTACCGCGATTTTTAGTGCAGTTAATGGAGTCCGACTTGCGGGGCGACTCAGCGCGACTTGACTGTAATAGAAGTCAATGCAAATCGCCTGAAGTCTCCCCGGGAATCTCTCTCTAAAGTCAGAGCAATTTGTCTCTCCTATCTGGGCAGACTGCTAAGTCTGGGCAGAGAGCCAAGTAAAGTTGATAAAAGAAGCAAAAAGATACTATGTTTCAAATGATCAAAGGGTTGAACTCCGTGTATAGAAGATGTTCAGTTTAACCATTTAAAAGACTAAATCTTTTCTGACATTTGCTGCTTACAAATAAAAATCCAGTATTTTCTGCTAGAAAATGACTTAGAACCCCCAAACATTATATATATTTTTTTATTTATTTTTTTTAGCAGAGACCCTAGAGAATAAAATGGCAGTTGTTGCAATATTTTATGTCACATGGTATTTGCGTAGCGGTCTTTCAAACGCAATTTTTTGGGGGGAAGATAACACTTTCAAAAAATAATAATAATAAATAAACCTTCCTGTTAGCCCATTTTTTTGTATATGCAAGATGTTACGCTGCGAGAATAGTGATCTTTTCTAAGCAAAAAAAATTGTGATACTCACTGTGGCAAGAATCATGCCACTCTACTGTGCAAGCAGCCGCCAACATCAGCGGCACATGTGCCGTTTCTTCACTTTGTTTGTGCCGTGACTGGCGGCTCCCGCACATGCACAGTGACATCACGTGACTCTGGCCAGTCACAGAGACAGAGTTGCGGCCCCAGAAGGAAGAGGGGCTGAAGATGGACGCCGCTTGCACAGGGGACATCGCAGGCTTCGTTTGCATGCATACTAGCCTATTATGCTCTTACATTGTAGGGGAATTTAGAGGAAGTAAACCCATCAGAGTTTACTTACTGTTTAACATGAATGGTATGTTCCTGTGTGTTGCAGTAATACATGCATTTTACTGCGCGTTACAGCAACAGTCTGGTGTAATAGAGCCTTAAAACTATACAAAGAAAAAAAAAAAAAAAAAAAAGTCTGGTTGTGCAACCTAAATAAACTACTGGCTGTATTATGGGGATCAGACAAAAGCAATGAAACATTGCGCGCCACACACTCCTGAACCCTGCAGTCTGTACACCACACACTCCTGAACTCTGTAAACAGTCTTACAGATATAACAGGCCCTCTGAGGGCAACCATAATGCTAATGCTTCCCACAATGAAATGGAGTTTGACACCCCTGCCTTAGTACATCAACCCCACTATGTTTTAGGAAGAATGCTGGATGGGACAATAACCATACAGCAGAGCTCGACAATTCCCGCTCGCCAGGTCACCATGGCAACCAGAAATCGCATCCTGGCGATGGGCACCCGATCCTTCTCTCCCCTCACTATCTAACCGCATCTCTGAAGAGCCGTTCTCTGCCTGAGGCTAGCTGACAGCTATGAAATTCGGGCAGTCTGCCAAGTTCGCTGATAACTATAAACACAAAAGATACAAAAGTATATTTTCGTACTTCTATCAAAGGCATAAACTTGGGCCTAGATGAGGGAAGTTTAACCACTTAAAGACCAAACTTTTTTTGACATTTGTTGCTTACAAGTAAAAATCCAGTATTTTTTGCTAGAAAATTACTTAAAACCCCCAATCATTATATATTTTTTGCAGAGACCCTAGAGAATAAAATAGATGTTACAATATTTATGTTGCACTGTATTTGCGCAGCGGTCTTTCAAATGCAATTTTTTTTTTGGAAAAAATACACTTTAATGAAAAAAGAAAAAAAAAAAAAAAAAATACCGCAGTAAAGTAAGCCTTTTTTTGTATACAGTCAGGTCCATAAATATTGGGACATCAACACAATTCTAATCTTTTTGGCTCTATACACCACCACAATGGATTTGAAATGAACAATATGTGCTTTAACTGAAGACTTTCAGCTTTAATTTGAGGGTATTTTCATCCAAATCAGGTGAATGGTGTAGGAATCCGAATTATAACAGTTTGTATATGTTCCTCCCACTTTTTAAGGGACCAAAAGTAATGCGACAATTGGCTGCTCAGCTGTTCCATGGCCAGGTGTGTGTTATTCCCTCATTATCCCATTTACAAGGAGCAGATAAAAAAGGTCCAGAGTTCATTTCAAGTGTGTTATTTGCATTTGGAATCTGTTGCTGTCAACTCTCAATATGAGATCCAAAGAGCTGTCACTATCAGTGAAGCAAGCCATCATTAGGCTGAAAAAAAAAAAAAAAAAACAAACCCATCAGAGAGACAGCAAAAACATTAGGTGTGGCCAAATCAACTGTTTGGAACATCCTTACAAAGAAAGAACGCACCGGTGAGCTCAGCAACACCAAAAGACCCGGAAGACCACGGAAAACAACTGTGGTGGATGACCAAAGAATTATTTCCCTGGTGACGAAAACACCCTTGACAACAGTTGGCCAGATCAAGAACACTCTCCAGGAGGTAGGTGTATGTGTGTCAAAGTCAACAATCAAGAGAAGGACTTCACCAGAGTGAATACAGAGGGTTCACCACAAGATGTAAACCATTGGGGAGCCTCAAAAACAGGAAGGCCAGATTACAGTTTGCCAAACATCTAAAAAAGCCTTCACAGTTCTGGAAGAACATTCTATGGACAAATGAGACCAAGATCAACTTGTACCAGAGTGATGGGAAGAGAAAAGTATGGAGAAGGAAAGGAACTGCTCATGATCCAAAGCATACCACCTCATTAGTGAAGCATGGTGGTGGTAGTGTCATGGCGTGGGACCGTCGGTATGTACGGGTGCGGTACTGTGATGGTGGTGGTACGAAGTGATTACTCCACCATACGAAACCTAGTACTCGTCAAGGAAAGGAAGAGGTATGAAAAGAGAAGGGTAGTGAGACCATGTTCAACTAGAACCAGAGTAAACAGGTATCTTACAAGAAGGTCTTGACACTTCCGAAAAAATCTACAAACCGTTTGACATTAGACCGGAAGGACAAAAACTCCGAGGGGTTACCAAATGTAGAACACCACTTGGGAGACATAAGTGAGACCACTTCAGGAAGAGAACTAACAACTGAAACTGTGTGTATGTGGATGGAGGACCTCTCACAAGAACTAGACCGGTTGACAACAGTTCCCACAA
>BLSH010101499.1:24938-39940 GCA_018402905.1 Glandirana rugosa | reverse complement strand
GAGATGGAGGAGCTTATTGCCATCGCACACGATACGCCTTCCAAATTCTCTAAGAAGTGGAGCCCCAAAATTTGGGGATGCACAACTTTGCTGCGTTAATTAAGGACATAGCTAAAGATTTGAAGTAAGACCTTTCAGCATTTATGCAGTGATGTAAGAGGAGATTGGCGGGCGTCAAGTCTAGTGCAGTGGTAGTGATAGCTACCACTTTTTGATGTACGGCTCTCCAGAAGTCCGCTATGCGGGGACATTTCCACCAGATGTGGAAGAGGTCTCCTTTTCCGAGGAGACATCTCCAACACAGGTCTGAGGTAGTGTTGTTGAATGTGTGTAGAAGTGCCGGAGAGCGATACCAATGTGTGAAAAGTTTATAGTTGTTTTCCTGAATGGCCACATTGATGGATCCTTTATGGATACATCTAAAGATATTCTCCCAATGTACTTCCGATAAATTGAGGTTGAGCTCCCTAGCCCAAATGGCGCACGTCTTGCTCTCGTCAGCCTTTGTGCAAATTGTTGCTCTTCTTTTGTTTATAGCGGCGATCAGAAATGACGCAGCGGTGATCAAATACCATCAAAAGAAAGCTCTATTTGTGGGAAAAAAAGGACGCAAATTTCGTTTGGGTACAACGTCGCACGACCGCGCAATTGTCAGTTAAAGTGACGCAGCGCCGAATCGCAAAAAGGGCTCCGGTCCTAAAGCTGGAAATCCTTCCGGGGCTGAAGTGGTTAAATACCAGCAAAATAAAGCTCTATCTGATTCTATAAAATTCTATAAAAATGCAGTGTTGCGTGATTAATTGTCACAGTGCGGAGAATAGACGCGCACAGCCGAAAAATGTGTTTGTTTCTCCGTTTTTTTTTTATTCATTTGGAAATCCGGAAATTTGCGAAATTTGGTCATTCGGAATTCGAAAATGAGGAAATTCGGAAAATCGGAAGTAAAAAATCTGAAAAAAAAATTCGGAAATTTGAAATGCAGAAATTCGAAAATAAGAAAGAAAATTTTAAATAACTAACTAATAACTATTAAATTATAGGTATCGCAATTTCCTTTCAGATTTGGCTGTTAGTGATGAATTTCCGTATTTAAGTTCACTAACCGCCAAATTTGAAAGGAAATCCCGATGCCTATAATTTAATAGTTAGTAAAATAGTTAAGTTATGATTAGTTAGTTATTATTTCCGATTTTCAAATTAATAACTTAACAATTTTACTAACTATTAAATTATAGGCATTGGAATTTCCTTCCAGATTTGGCTGTTAGTGAACTTAAATACAAAAATTTATCATTTAAGAAATGTGGCCACTGTCAGCACTGTACTGACTGTAAGTCCCCGTACTGCTGAGGATACATAGAGTTTATGCAGCACTGACAGCGGCCACATTTCTTAGTAATGGAAATGGTTGATTTAGGTTAACTACTGTATTTAAAGTAACACAAAACCTGGAGTTAGACCTTAAGGATACCATGGCTGGCCTGATTGCCAGTGTACACTCCTTTTTAATGTTAGATCAGTCCTGAATCTGCTTATTCCAAACTATCCAGCATGGGGCCATCTAAGCTATTCCTGTTCACCTCACTGGTAGAGTCTGTCCTCTATGGGGACCGGCCTCATCCGAAAACCTGGAGTTAGGCTTTAAGCTTGGATGAAATCTCAGCAACAGGGTTGTGATCCTGTCTCCTCGGAAGGAGAAAACTCATCCTCAACGATCCACTTATCACCAGGCAATGTGTCTGAGTCAAGGGCAAAGTATATGAGTCAGGAGGGGAGGTGAAAGATGCACATTTAGGACCCCTGATATTTAAGGCCTCAAGAAGACCTGAAATTATGGCCATGAAATATGAGTTTGTGGCAGAAAATTCTTCTCTCCACAGGAAAGAGGAACCTTGGGTGGTAGACTGGCTAGCAGAATGATCAGAGAAAGGTTGGGAGGAAGATTTGAGACCATTATCAGAGGAAGGGGGTTCTTGGGCCCTCAGTGGACAAACTATGAGCCCCGTTGGAGCCAAGTGCTAAACATTAGCTGGTGACTCCGACCTGTCACAAATGTGGGTATTGTCCCCAGAGGGACACTCATGACCTCCTCTGCTGTGGAAAAGGAGGGGAAGGCCTTGGTGCTAAGAACTTACTGAGAATCCAGGTAGTGCGGTGAAAACTGTGCCAATGAAGGAACCCAGAAGGTGCACCCAGAAAGAGGAAGAGGCAGATTGTGCAACTGCAGTGACCCAAATGATAGCCAGCTGGAACAGATGCAATGACTGCCACTAAGGTTGTGTAGGTGCAGTAGCACCAGACCCACAAGCCAATTCTAGGAAAGGGTATCAAAATCGAAATGCTTGCAACTTTCAGCTGCGACCACTGGAAGGGTGACCACTGGCCCCCACACACTTCTATGGGGTGTAAGAACTAAAAGGCCCTGTGCGTGGAAGTTTTTATGGGCTGCTGCCTAGTAGGGTCAATTTACATGGACAAAGAAGCCCATAAAGTGTGCAGGAGTTCTTTGATTATGCTTGTGGAGCTACAAGCAGGCAGCACATGCTAGTCAATGGAGAAGCAGTGACTGTAGGAACATCTGAGTCTTAGGGGTACACAGAGATTGGTGCACGGCTGAGAATGCAGGCAGTGTGCATTCAGGGCCACAAACCCGTCTCTATGCACCTGTCAAACCTGGATGTCTATGCCGCTGATATCACTCTATTGACTAACACAGGCTGCCTGCATACAGCTCCAAAACCGCTCTTAACAAAAGCTCTTCATGCTGTTTGGGTGTGTGCCCGTGTGAATAAACCATTGGCACATTTATTGGAAGGATTATCAGGGGAATACAGTGGAACCTCGGTTCACGACTAATGCGGTTAACAAGCGTTTTGAAAGATGAGCATCTTTTTAAAAAAAAATCGGAGTGCTGTCTCGCAAAATAAGGAGAATTAAGCCTCTGTGCATGCAATACCGCATGTGGCCAGAGGTGCGGGGGCGCTGGTGAGCCTGAGACCCTCGGAAATACATAGTTACATAGTTAGGTTGAAAAAAGACACAAGTCCCTCTATTCAACGAAAAAAAAAAAAACATTTATATATATATAAAACCAAATAATCCCATATACAATCCTTCACCCACAGTTGATCCAGAGGAAGGCAAAAAACCCAGCAAAGCCAATGATCCAATTTGCTATAACGGGGAAAAAATTCCTTCCTGATCTCCCGAGAGCCAATCCGATTCACCCTGGATCAACTTTACCAGTAGTAGCAGTAGTATCAGTAATCTGATTACTGTGTAAATGTCACTGGCAGTGAAGGGGTTAACCTGGAGGGGGGCGCTCTAAGGGTTAACTGTGTTCCCTCAGTGTGTTCTAACTGTATGGGGGCTGGGCTGGGAGGGGAGTAATCACGGCTTCCATATTCAGTAAGCCTGCAATCACCGCCCTTCCCCCTCTGTCAGAACGGAGATCCGTGTTTACATACACGACCTCCGTTCTGTCACTGTGGGGGGGGGGCCCATCGCGGGTAGCCGGCGGAGATCGAGTCCACCCTACCCACTCCCCGCCCCCCCCCCAACACAGTGAGCATGCGACGCACCCACAATACTCGTTCTCGCGGCCGCCGCCAGGTGACGGCATTTCGCGATATCGAACCACTGTGCCACCGTCAAGCCACGGCGGGCGGGCGGCAAGTGGTTAACTAACGTTTATTTTTGGCATTACATAATTTTACAGTGCTGAATCCTGAGCTGATGGAGAGGAAGTTTTTTTGTACATACCATAAATAAATAAGACATCCCCTGAGAATAAGCCCTAGTGTGTGTGTTTTTTTTTTTTTGCCAGGGAAACATGGTACCCTCTGTCTCTGTGATATGCGCCTGAGAGTGACTGTAAATAGCTGCAGGAATTGGCAGCCTCCCATTGCTTTAAATTGGGCTGCCTCCAGCTGCTAATCCCAGGAGCCTATGCCAACGTTCCCACATCTAATCAGAGGCAGGGTGCATATGCCCATGTGAATGCACCCTTATTGGCTTAGGATCTGGCAAACAAGGAACCATTGTGAATGCATGTCAATTAATCTATTACAAATATTCAACAACGGGTGGCAACTATTGATATCGCTTCTGCTATGGTTGTCACCTTAACCACCTCATATCCAGGCCTGTTTACACGTTAAAACCAGGTTTTTTTTGCTATAAAAATTGCTTAAAACCCCCAAAAATGATATACTGTATAGACTCGAGTATAAGCCGAGTTTTTCAGCACATTTTTTGTGCTGAAAAAGACCCCCCTCGGCTTATACTCGAGTCAGTGTCTATGGGTGATGAGTAGATTCACATTAAACAGAGCCGTTCTATGCTTGTAACTGTGACTAATCACATTGGAATGCAGAGAATGCTGAGAGAGGTGTCAGATTTTCATCTTGATGTCGGGGAGGTGGGCGGGACACGCTGGTGTTAGCTGTTCAGTCCCGTCCACCTCCTGATCTCAGTGAAGATCTGCAGCTCTCTCTCAGCATTCTCTGCATTCCAATGTGATTAGTCACAGTTACAAAGCACAGAACAGCTCTTAGAAGCAGCGTGGCTCTGTTTAATGTGAATCTACCTTACTCATCCCTTATGTGTTCTGGCTACATTCTCTGTGTCCTGGCTAAAATCCCTGTGTCCTGGCTACAATTCCTGTGTTCTGGCTCCCCGTCCCTGTGTTCTGGCTCCCTGTCATTGTGTTCTGGCTCACTGTCCCTGTGTTCTGGCTACAATCCCTGTGTTCTGACTCCCTGTCCTTGTGTCCTGGCTCCCTGTCCCTGTGTCCTGGCTACTGTCCCTGTGTCCTGGCTCCCTGTCCCTGTGTCCTGGCTCCCTGTCCCTGTGTCCTGGCTCCCTGTCCCTGTGTCCTGGCTCCCTGTCCTTGTGTCCTGGCTCCCTGTCCCTGTGTCCTGGCTACAATCCCTGTGTTCTGGCTCCCTGTCCCTGTGTCCTGGCTCCCTGTCCCTGTGTCCTGGCTCCCTGTCCCTGTGTTCTGGCTCCCTGTCCCTGTGTTCTGGCTCCCTGTCCCTGTGTTCTGGCTCCCTGTCCCTGTGTTCTGGCTCCCTGTCCCTGTGTTCTGGCTCCCTGTCCTTGTGTTCTGGCTCCCTGTCCCTGTGTTCTGGCTCCCTGTCCCTGTGTTCTGGCTCCCTGTCCCTGTGTTCTGGCTCCCTGTCCTTGTGTTCTGGCTCCCTGTCCCTGTGTCCTGGTTACAATCCCTGTGTTCTGGCTCCCTGTCCCTGTGTCCTAGCTCCCTGTCCCTGTGTCCTGGCTCCCTGTCCCTGTGTCCTGGCTCCCTGTCCCTGTGTCCTGGCTCCCTGTCCCTGTGTTCTGGCTCCCTGTCCTTGTGTTCTGGCTCCCTGTCCCTGTGTTCTGGCTCCCTGTCCCTGTGTCCTGGCTCCCTGTGTCCTGGCTCCTTGTCCCTGTGTCCTGGCTCCCTGTCCTTGTGTTCTGGCTCCCTGTCCCTGTGTCCTGGCTCCCTGTCCCTGTGTCCTGGCTCCCCGTCCCTGTGTTCTGGCTGCTGCATTTCCCACCCTAGGCTTATACTCGGGTCAATAACTTTTCCCATTTTTTGTGGTAAAATTAGGTGCCTTGGCTTATATTGGAGACGGCTTAAACTCGAGTATATACGGTATATATATTTAACACCCTAGAGAATAAAATGGCGGTTGTTGCAAAACTTTGTCACGCCGTATTTGCGCAGCGGTCTTAAAAGCGCGTTTTTTAAAAAAAAAAAATTCACCTTTTTACTTTCAAAGCATTTTATTTCAATTTCAGGCATAACAAAGAAAGATACAGTACCTCAGTGAATAGAGAAACAAGGCAAAGAAAGAAAAAACTTACAATGACTCAGAGTACAGTTACGTTTATCAGGAGGTCTTCTTGAACTCCCGGGCTCTCAGCATATCTACCCGTGGTTGTTCAAAAAGAATACATGCCTCTGGAGGAACAAAACAGAAGGACCGTAATGGAAGGCCCAACTTCCCAAGCTCCAGGCACCTCAAAATGGGTGCGCGGAGAGGGGTGTTCCGCTCCACTGACTGATAATAAAAAGGTTACTCACATCCAGCCCACTTCGTTAAACCGTGGAAAGAATAGGGAGCAAGAAACCTGCATCATATATATCATAATTCTATTGATAATGAGTCAACTATAGACCTGTTATGTCATGGGAAAAGAAAACTGAAGTACCATAAGTGGAGGGAAGGTTAGGAAATAGAAGCAGAGAGAAAGAAGACAGAGAAGCAGGAAAGCACCTAGGGTCGGTGTGGTTCGGTAAAAATTCACTTTTTTGAGTGAAAAAAATAAGACAACAGTAAACTTAGCCCAATTCCTGTTATAGGAAATGTAAACATTGCTTGCAATAGAAAAAAGCATGCCAGGACCTCCTAAATATGAGATCTGGGGGTCAAAAAGACCTCCCCTCCCTCCACATCTCATATTTACAGTTAAATGCAAAAAAAAAAGATTTAAAAAAATGACAATTCAAAAAAAAAGTCCCCTTTAAGAGCATTGGGCGGAAGTGACTTGTGACGTCGCTTCCGCCCTGCAATGTTATGGAGCCGAGTGGGCGGCATCTTCCGCTCACTTGGCTTCCTGTGCAGGGGGGGGGGAACGGACCCGATCATCTCCGCCACTGCCGGCGGTCCGGAGATGACGGGAAAGTGGCGGGGGGACACCTCTCCCGCCACTGATAAAAGTGATCTAATGGGGAATCCGCCGCTTAGGCCACTTTTATCTTGGAGAGAATCGCCGGTGGAAAAAACGGTATCTGGATGGTGCCTGTAGCTGCTGGCACCATTCAGATATCACCACTCAAAGTTGCGACGCCATTTGACGGCGTCCCGATGTGAGGTGGTTAATAGTGCCACTCCCAGCGCTCATGAGCATCAAACGCAAAGTTACAACTTAGAAGCTGCTACTATAAAAATGAAATTCCATTCAATATCAACACAGCCTAAGAACGCAAGTTCACATGATATGTTAGCAGCGCTTCTTGGGTCTTTTTCTTTACAAGAAAATTCAGTCCTTAAAGTGTTTTATATAGTAAGCATGCTCCCAGTGAAAGATGTGTACAGCTTCACCAATGTTCTTTATGAGCTATAATCCTCCACCTTTTTCACCGTGTGCTCTCCTTCCCGTTATGGCTATGCACTCACCACAGATTCGCCTTTGATATGGTCTCATCTGATCACATAGGGGCTTCCATCCCGGTAACGGTGTATGGTCATCTCTCCCGATCTGGTCACTACCCCCAACTGGTTACTCCATGGAATCCATGCAAAAAAAAGGGGGGGGGGGCGCTAATAGGGTAATCCTGGATTTTTATTGATAAAAGAGAAGCCAGAAGTACAAAAAAAAAATCTTGGGAGTGGCTGTGGATTTCTGTCTTTCCCATAATTACTTCTGGTACAACAATTATAACACCCAGAAGAGAGGGGTAGCCATGGGCGCCAAATTTGCGCCTAGCCTAGCGAACCTCTTCATGAGTGAATGGGAGGACAAAAGCTTCTTTGCAAAAATGGGGAAAAAAAAGAGCTCACTTTTCTACAAAGGCAATCTGTTTTTCATCTGGGCAGGCATGGAGTCCTCCCTAGCAGAATTTGTGCAGGAACTAAAATAATAACGACCACAATATAAAGTTGGAATTCCATTGGAGTGAAGAAAGTGTGAGTTACCTTGATCTGGCTATCTAAAAAGAAGATGAACACCTAACCACAAAGGCCTATTTCGAGCCCACAGATAGGAATGGGTATCTTCCAGTCAATAGTGGGCATCACCCAAGGTGGATAAAGAACCTACCTAAGGGCCAATTCAGCCAACACACAAGAGACACCGCTCTGATCAGTGGAGCTTGGGCTTTAGGCAATCAGGTGTTGCATCTCCCCCAGGTGCTCAGGCTCTTTGAACGTCCTCCATACATTCCAATTCAATTACCAAGATCAAAAAGAAAATAAGCCGGCACTCCTTGGGATCAGATGATAAAGTATTTTATTCCATCATGGCAAGTGGCAACGCGTTTCGGCGACAACAGTACACCTTGTTCACCGCCTTTTGGTTAAGGGCCGATTCACTTGCATCAGGAGGAACTGCACTTCGGATGAAGACTTTGCAGCACGATCACGAATAATTAGGAACAAATCCCCGGAGAAAGAATATAGCCCACAACATCTGGACAAGGTGATAGGGGAATTGCACAACATCACACAGGAAAAGAGCTTGGAAGATATAACCAAACCCAAAAACACAGGACATGAGTGGGGGTTTATCACAAACTATCATGAACACCACAAGGAAGTGGAATCCATCTTCATGGAAGCACTGGGAGGTCCTGAGAAGGACTGAATTTTCTTTTGGTTTAATATGTAAAGAAAAAGACCCAAGACGCGCTGCTAACAACTTGTGTACTTAGGCTGTATTGATATTGAATGGCAATTAATTATTACTCACACAGGTTCTGTCATAGCTCCGTAAGCAGGAAGAAGATAATAAAACATGAAGAAAACACAGTTTGGTTATTGGTGCTTGTCCAAAATTGTAATGCCTTCAAAGGCCTTCCAAGAGTGAATCTGATTGGCATAAGCACTAAACTCAACGCATTTGTCCTTTTAATTAATGCGTTTGTTTTTTCAAAGTAGCATTATATCTTTTCACCAGCTTGTAGAATCACATTGGTGGAGGAACTGCTCAGACAGCCCCAACTCTTTCACAGTGGCTGAGCTACTGCATCTTTAATACCCCACTACTCTAAGAGTTTCCCCTTTTCAGCTGAAGATGAAGACTGTGAACCCTCTGGCGACTAGTAAGCTTTATAAACTTCAGAGCACATATACTATTTCTTTCTAAAGTGAAGCATCTGGTGTACGATAAGGTGCGGCTTCATTGCGAAAGCTTTATCACATTCAGAACACTGATGTGGCTTCTCCCCAGTGTGAAACCTCTTGTGTACGATAAGATTTGTTTTCTTTGTAAAAACTCTATCACATTCAGAACACTGAAATGACTTTAATCCAGTGTGAACCCTCTGGTGTACAACAAGCTCTCCCTTGGTTTTAAAAGCTTTGTCACATTCAGAACACTGATATGGCTTCTCTCCAGTGTGGACCATCTGGTGTCTAGTAAGGTTTTGCTTCAAGTTAAAAGCTTTGTCACATTCAGAGCATTGATATGACTTCTCTCCAGTATGGACAACCTGGTGTCTGATGAGATTTCCCTTCATTGTAAAAGCTTTGTCACATTCAGAACACGGATATGGCTTCTCTCCTGTGTGGACTATTTGGTGGCTGATAAGCTCTGGCTTGGTTATAAAAGCTTTGTCGCATTCAGAACATTGATACGGCTTTTCTCCAGTGTGAATCTGCTGGTGTCTGGTAAGGCTTATCGCTACTGCATAAGCTTTATTACATTCAGAACATTGATATGGCTTCTCTCCAGTATGAACCCTCTGGTGTGTGATAAGGCCTTGCTTATGTCTAAAACCTTGATCACATTCAGAACATTGATATGGCTTCTCTCCAGTGTGAATCCTCTGGTGTGTGATAAGATGACCCTTTATTGGAAAAGCTTTATCACATTCAGAACACTGATATTTCTTCTTTCCAGTAAAATCCATCTGGCGTATGATAAGATTTGCCTTTTTTTCAAAAACGTTGTCATATTCATGATGTGGCTCATCTCCAGTGTGATCCCTTTCATGTTCTATAAGCTGTACCTTCTCTGCATAAATCTTGTCACCTTCAGAGCATTGAAATGACTTCTCTCCAGTGTGGACCCTGTGGTGTTTGATAAGCAATGGCTTACTTCTAAAAGCTTTGTCACATTCTGAACATGGAAACGGCTTCTCTCCAGTGTGAATCCTCTGGTGTATGAGAAGATTTGACTTATCCTTAAAAGCTTTATCACATTCAGAACACTTATATGGCCTCTCTCCTGTGTGAATCCTCTTGTGTTTACTAAGCACTGACTGGTCTTGAAAGGCTTTATCACATTCAGAACACTGATATGGCTTCTCCCCAGTATGAACCCTCTCGTGTGTGATAAGGCCTATCTTATGTCTAAAAGCTTTGCTACATTCAGAACACTGATATGGCTTCTCCCCAGTATGAACCCCCTGGTGTGTGACAAGGCCTTTCTTATCTCTAAAAGCTTTGCTACATTCAGAACATTGAAATGGCTTAACTCCGGTGTGAATCCTCTGATGTCTAATAAGCCGCGACTTCACTTTAAAGGCTTCGTCACATTCAGAGCACTGAAATAACTTCTCTCCAGAGTGAATCTTCCGGTGTCTGCTAGGACATGTTTCCATTGTAAAACCTTGGTCACCTTCCTAACAAGATATATCTTCTCTCCTGTGTGATGTTTTATGGGCATGCATGAGTTTGGACTTTACTGTAAAGCCTGTGTCGCTTTCAGAAAGGACCTTTCTCCTGTTGTCCTCTGAAGCTGGATCAGTGCTGAAGAGCATCCAAAACACCGATAGGTCTTGTGTCCCGTGAATCCTTCAGAGATCGGTAGTAAAACTTTGCTGAATACCAATAGGATTTGTCTCCAGTGTGACTCAGTTGTGCTTATGAATGACCAACGTGACCAAAAGCGTGGTTCATAAATCCACCTGTAGAGATAAAAAATGAAAAGTCAGAGCTTGTATTTGACGTTCTACTACAATTGATGACTTTTCCTGCAAAGAATCTCCCCTTTGATCCCTACCAGAGCATTTTGCAGCATTTCTAGGCTCCTATAAACTGTATGATAATCAGAAGCAGTAGATTCAGCTTTGTGAGAATTCCGTTTTTCCAATAACGTTTTTAACCACTTGACCTCAGGAAGGTTTTATCCCCTTCATGATGAAGGCATTTTTTGCTATTCGGCACTGCGCTACTTTAACCACTTCAAGACTAAAGCCCCGTACACACGGTACAACGGTTGTACAACCAGCTTGTTGTACGATCATCTGACCGTTAGTACGCGGGATTACAACAGCCGTCATACAACGGTTGTACAAATGAAGTTGGATGAGCAGACCAGAAAACTTTGGTTGGCCAACAAGCGGTCGTATGACTGTTGTATCGTGTGTACAGAGAGGTTGGTCCAACAAAGTTGTACGTGCAAAACAGGCATGCTCAGAAGTCAGGAACACCCGGAAGTGTCCGTTCTGGGAAACCTACATTCCTAATTCACAACTCGCATTCACCTGAACTTCCTCGTTATAGGCTCGTAACACATCACTACGTTAGGCTTGGTTGTACAATCATGCCTTGGTTGCACGTCAGTACCTGAGACACAACAGCCAACATCCAACTTGGTCCAAAGTTGGACGTTTGGTTGTACAACCGTTGCACAGTGTGTACGAGGCTTTAAGCCCCGTACACACGGTTCGACGATCGCACGTACGACCGTGTCGAATCGTATGTTGGCTGTTGTACGTAGCATACTGACTGCACTACACGATCGTACGAGCACAGGAAGAATGTTCAGGTGCATGTAATTAGCATCCAGCCATTCCTGACTTTGGAGCATGCGTGTTTTGCACAATACAACTTTGTTGTACCAACTGCTCTGTACACACGATACAACGGTCGTATGAGAGCTTGTTGGTACGACCAAGTTTTCTAGTCTGCTCATACAACTCCCTTGTACGACCGTTGTATGTTCGACTGTTCAAATCGCGCATACGAACGATCGATATCGCATACAACGGTCGTGAGTACGACCTGTTGTATGCGATCGTCGTCCCGTGTGTACGGGGCTTAAGTCTGTTTTTTTAATTCTGTGCCTACGAGTTAAAAACTGTTTTTTTTGCTATAAAATTACTTAGAACCCCCAAACATTATATATTTTTTTCTAACACCCTAGAGAATAAAATGGCGGTCATTGCAAAACTTTATGTCACACCGTATTTGCGCAGCGGTCTTCCAAGCGTGCTTTTTTTTTTAAATAAATTCAGTTTTTTTAGTTAAAAAATTATTTGTGAAAGAGAATGTTACGCCGAGTAAAATGATACCCAACGCGTCACGCTTCAAAATTGCGTCCGCACGTGGAATGGCGACAAACTTTGCAACTTAAAAATCTCCATTGGCGACGTTTAAAAAATTCTACAGCTTAGCAGTTTTGCGTTACAGAGGAGGTCTGGTACTAGAATTATTGCTCTCGCTCTAACGATTGCGACGATACCTCACATGTGTGGTTTGAACACCGTTTTCATATGTGGGCGGGACTTACGTATGCGTTGCTTCTGCGCGCGAGCTCAGCGGGACGGAGCGCTTTAAATTTTTTTTTTCTTTTTTTAAATTATTTATTTTGCTTTTTACTCAGAAAAAAATTACAGCCCAAAAAGAAAAAAAACGGGCCCTTTAAGACCGTTGGGCGGACGTCATTTCTGACGTCATTTCCGCCCCGCCGTGTTATGGAGCCGAGTGAGCGGACACTGGGGGGGGAGGAACCGATCATCTCCGCTGCTGCCGGCGGGTCCGGTAAGCGGCGGAGATGACCGGAAAGTGGTGGTGGGGGGGGCACCTCTCCCGCCGCTGATAAAAGTGATCTCGCGGCGAATCCGCCGCTAAGACCACTTTTATCTTACAGGGAATCGCCTGCTGAAAAAAACGGTATCTGAATGGGGCCTGCAGCTGCACCCACCATTCAGATATCACCACTCAAACCCAAGGACGTTATATGACGTCCGGCGGTACGGAAGTGGTTAAACTATTTGCCTACCGGGCCAATTCTAACACTTCGCTCCTACATGTAAAAATCATCATTTTTTTGCTCGAAAATTACTCAGAACCCCCAGACATGTTTTTTTTTTAGCAAAGACCCTAGGGAATAAAATGGTGGTCGTTGCCACTTTTTTTATCTCGCACAGAATTTGCGCAGTGATTTTTCAAAGGCGTTTTTTGTTTGGGAAAAAGAAACAGTTTTCGCGCATTAAAAAAAAAAAGAAAACAGTAAAGTCAGCCCAATTTTTTTTGCATAATGTGAAAGAGGACATTACGCCGAGTAAATAGATACCACACATGTCACGCTTTGAAATTGTGCACACTCGTGGAATGGCACCAACATTTGTTACTTAAAAATCCCCATAGGCGACGCTTTAAAAATTTCTATAGGTTACCAATTTATAGCTAAAAATGGTGCCCCTGGAAGACGATGATGTGCTGTAACCTCTAGCAACCAATCTGTGGGCAGTAACGATGTGCAGCAACCTCTAGCAACCAATCAGTGAGCAGTATTGATGTACAGTAATCTCTAGCAACCAAACAAGCAGAAAGCACGTGCTGTAACCTCTAGCAACTAATCAGTGAGCAGTAATGTGTGCTGTAACCTCTAGCAACCAGACAGTAAGCGGTAATGATGTGCTGTGACCTCTGGCAACCAATCAAAATCACTGCTGATCTGATTCAGTAAACTGATTTTGAGTCTAGTTGCTATTTATTGTATGTCTCAGAGCAGGTGGAGAGTGAAATTGCATGGGGGGGGGGGGGGGCAAGAAAGTATTTGCCCAGGGTCCAATCAATATTAAAGACGGCCCTGGTGAGTACCTTTCTTTTGTTTTCATAAAATTGACCCAAACGGATTCACACAATGGAGTTTTTTCTGTTTCAAATTGCCATATAATGTTGATATGGGTGGCTGAAAAATGAAGCTTCTGACTGTGGGACATAACGGAAGGTCTGAGAGGGAGAAGTTTGCAGAGGGTGACATCTGCTGGCCTGATTGACCCACTAATGAGTCCATTGCTTCTGGTAAGGGTATCTCCCCTAAACCCCTAAGGTGTGCAATGTCCTTGGTGGTGGTCTGGCTGCTTCATTTGGATTCTTATGGTGGATTTTTTCAGCTTAATCTTCATCCTCCTGGAATCACTTTTTGGACGTTTACACAAATATTCAATCTTATTTTTCTTGATATTGAGACATTTGAGTTATGCACCTATGTATTTTGGATTCATTTAATCACTTGCTTATTTATTTTAGAGCAACTGTATATATTTTTGGCTTTTTACTGTGCTATTATCACATAGTCCGTTGCTGCTGCACCAGACACTATCAGCGCAATAACACTTTGGATACTTACCAGTTTATAGTTACAGAGGAGGTCTGGTGCTAGAATTATTGCTCTCGCTCTAACGTTCGCGGCGATACCTCACATGTGTGGTTTGAAAGCCGTTTACATATGCGGGCGCGACTTAGGCGTGCGTTCGCTTCTGTGCGCGAGCTCGCGGGGGACGGGAGCGCTTTAATTTTTTTTTTATGATTGTTTATTAAAAACGGCGTGTGGGTCCCCCCAAGATTCATACCCTTCAGACCCTTATTTGTCCCTTATCTGTCTGACAGTTCTTAATTGGTAAGGGGGGGGGAGCCACCTGGTGACCACACCTGGTGGCACTGCCCCATGTGATGTCACAATCACACCCAGCATGCAGTCTACGGTTACCCTTAGTCGCGCCAGGAACTTTTATTGGTGTGGTGGGCTTCGTGATTGATGATGGATCTACATCGGGGCACATGGTTTTTTTATTTTTAAAAAAGGAATTGTTAAAACTGTGTTTTTTTTTTTGTTTTTTTTTTTTACACGTTTTTGGTGAATTAGTAGGGGTGCAATGTATCCCATAATCATTCACATTGGGGGGGCGGGATCTGGGGGCCTCCTTGCTAAAAGGGGCTTCCAGATTTCGATAAGACCCCCCCCCCCCCACAACCACTGCCCAGGGTTGCTGGGAAGGGGTTTTTGTCCCTATCAACATGGGGACAAGGTGCTTTGGGGTTAGCCCCCACCCATATTGAGAGCATGTGGCCTGGAATGGTTAAAAAAAAAGGGGGATGCTCACTTGTTCCCCCCCCCCTTTCCTTGCCTGCCAGGCTGCATTCATAGATAAGGGTCTGGTATGGATTTTGGGGGGACCCCATGCAGGTTTTTTTTTTTAAATTTTGGCGTAAGATTCCCCTTAAAATCCATACTGGAACCAAGGGGCATGTCTGGACAGACCTTCGGGGAAAATCGTT
>BLSH010101487.1:68428-79970 GCA_018402905.1 Glandirana rugosa | reverse complement strand
CGGGTACGTATCCCCATGACTAAAACTTCCTCTTAAGCCCACCACCACAGATCAAGATACAGCTCATACACACTAAACCAAAGCAATCGAAACATCTTACTGTGACTAGGCTTGGTAGAATCATATAAAACCTGAAGACCTTCCCTGCTACAGCCCAACCAATCGTAGTTTTATTGTAGTAGCCGCTTATTCGACTAAAACACTACAACTCTCAGTTAGAACTGAGGGCTATAAAACCCCACTCTAGCATATACAAGTCGATTCCCAAGGTACCATTCTAATTTCTAGTTTCCCCTGTTTCCCGTCGGGACAGACCAAGGTAAACTCTAGAGCTTACCAAACCTGTCGTCTAACCTCCACTCCGATGATGTTATTTTGATGCTAACCAACCCGACATCGTCCCTTCCAGAAGTCCAAAATATACTAAGATGGTTCGGATCAGTGTCATTCTACAAAGCTAACGAAACCAAATCACACATACTCGACATAGAACTAGACACCACCACCCGAATTCTCCTTCAAAATCAGTACCCCTATGCATGGGCTGACACAAGTATAACCTACTTAGGTATACAAATCACAAAATCTCCCAAGCTACTATTTCCAACCAACTACATTCCTACCCGAAATAAAATACAAAACAAACTGCAAAAGTCTAACCAACAAGAATTCTCATGGTCCGGAAGACTGGCGGCCTTTAAAATGATGTACTTACCCCAATTCCTCTATTTGTTCAGAACACTGCCAATACCAATTCCCCTCAGCTACTTCAAAACACTACAAGCTATGCTATCTAAATATGTATGGAAAGGCCAGAAACCCAGATGTGCACATCATAAACTCATTAAACACAGACTGCGTGGAGGAGTAGGATATATCGACTTCGCCGACTATTATAAGGCGGCTATTCTAACCCAACTCAGAGAATGGTTCTCTTCACCACATCTCACGAACTGGGGCAAAATAGAAGCAAATTACAACCCTCGCTTCCCATTATCCAACTGGGCATTCGGAGCTAATTTAGGTGCATACACACCAACTTTCCTCCCCCCCACAATGCGAGCAACAATAACAGTATGGAAACAATTAATACAAGAAACTACCCCCTCCCCAACAAGTATCCCCCTAAAAATTCCACTAACGGCCCTCCACCCACTTATTGAGCAGATCTCGCTAAATACGTGGATGCACAAAGGAATCAATTTTATACACGACTTATACCAAGACCATGTCCTGAAAGACTTCCCAACACTTCAAAAAGAATACAAACTTACCCATCAGGACCAATTCAAATATTTGCAAATAAGTCACTGTCTTAGGAAACTAAACCCCAATACTCAAAACATTCCAACACAAGCCTGGCACTTCCTCTCCTCAGCGCGATTAAAAACAAAAGGAATCACTATATTTTATAACATTCTACAACATAAACAGGAATTTTACAAATCTAGCCCATTTCTGCAATGGGAAAAAGACCTAGGACAAACGTACCCTGATGACGCTTGGTCCAATGCATCAGAAATTGCACAAAAAGCCACCAAATGCTCCACACTGAGGGAGTTAGCCATAAAAATTACACTCAGATGGTACCTCACTCCCGATAAAATATCCCATATATACCCGGGGTCCACAAATGAATGTTGGAGGAAATGCGGTCAGAAGGGAGACATCTTCCATATATTATGGGACTGCCCAATTCTACGACAATACTGGCGAGACATTTTCACTACCATATCCAAAATAACCCAAACAACGGTCCCACCAAACCCGGGCTTGGCCCTACTGTCTCTCGAAACAGATACCCTCCCTAGAGAATCCCTTCACACAGTTATCCACATCCTACTGGCAGCAAGACTCACCCTAACCAGAAACTGGAAAAATCCCCTTTCCCCGACGGCAAATGAAGTATACCTCTTGACAGACACACATTATTCATATGAACAAATTTCATCCAAATCTGCCACCCAAACACAGAAACTGCTTAAACAATGGGCTCCATGGCGTTGTTGGTACTATAGGAAATAGGATGGTAATATCGATGATAAAAGTCGCAACTGCTGACTGGAAAGCATCCAATAACAACAGACCCATACTACCTTTCAATATAGAACTGTTCGACTGAAAGTCTAGACATGGTGCTTGAGCTGTGGGCAGGCGACCCCAACGCTCACAGATTGATCCCTTTAGGGGTGAGTGAGGGGGAGCTACGCCCAGACGGCCCAAACACTAAGAGGTATAAATCCACATCTTATACCGCTGGTAATACTTTACTTCATTACTTTATCCTAATGTTATGTCTCAAGTTATGTTATTTTCTTGAAGCGGAGATTAGCCTCCACTCCTTATGTCAATTAACATTGAACAACTTTGTATATGTACAAATATTTTCCTAACTGAAAACTTCAATAAAAAACTATTGAAAGAAAAAAAAAAAAAACTTGGTTCTTTATGACATATCTTAAAATAAAATGAAAAGGGGTCCAAAACAGGGTGGATAAATAGGTAGTGAATAACACAGATGATGATGTCAAGCAGTGTAGAAAAAGTCTCCCAACATGTTTTGCCAAACCATTGGCTTGCTCAGGGATTTCATGTAAACATCATTGTCTAGTATAAAAGAATATATTCTTTTTAGCTTGGACTGGTGGTGTCTTCTGCAGGGATACAGTGCCGGGCTCCCTCCAGTGGGTGAGGGGTACTGCTCCTGGCTTGGCCCTTGACTGGGTGACTAGAATGGAGTGAGAGGGGAGGGACACCCTTAGTCTGGCAATGCGTGGGCCAAGTGACTGACATGTACTGCAAACTATATACTTTCTTATTATATGTTGATTTACTGTATGTTCTCTTTTTTGTATACAATGATGTTTACATGAATCCCCTGAGGAAGCTAATGGTTTGGCGAAACATGTTGGGAGACTTTTTCTACACTGCTTGACATCATTACCAATGTTATTCACTACCCATATATCCACCCTGTTTTGGACCCCTCTTCATTTTATTTTAAGATACCAAGTTTTTTAACAACTAACAAATAAAATTTGTGATTTTATACAAATTCATGTTCTTTGGCTCATTGTCTCTTGGCACTGAGATAGTCCCTTATGGGAACCTCAACTCCTCCATAACTACATATAGAAGGAATATGGGGGGGTGGTGGAGAACCGTATATATGGATGGTATATGGGGGGGATGTGGGGCAGAACTGTATATATGGATGGTATATGGGGGGAGGGGCAAAACTATATATATGGATGGTATATGGGGAAGAGGGGCAGAACTGTACATATGGAGGGTATATGGGGGGAGGGGGGCAGAACTGTATATATAGTGTATGGTGGGGGGTGAGGACTGTATATATAGTGTATGTATGGGGGGGGGAGGTGAGAACCCTTTGAAATCCTGACATACTAACATTGCAAAACTTACTTTACAAGCTGGGCTCCTAGCGTGATCTCCACACTTTTCAGTAGAGCAGCAGGGAACATGGAGGCTCCACCTTCAACCCCACCTCTGTGTTCCTTCTGTAGCCAGCCAGAGAGCACCTGGCAACATAGAGACTCCACTTCTGTCCCCCGCACTGTCAGAGCTGGCTGCAGTAGATGGGGACCCGTTGCAGCAGGTGCAGAAATCACCACGGACCCGAGCTCGGGACTCGGCCTTAGTGGCACAGCTTAGGCACAGTGAGCCTCCGGCGGCTCTGAATAATGTGCCTGGGTCTCCGAGGGATCCCGTCACGCCGCTGGGCTGAGTCCACTGCTTTGGGGGGGTGACTGAAGTGCTTGTGCCGAGCACACTCGGCACAATCTCTAACTGTTTTAGCACACACATTTTTTGAGATAAAGGCAGGGGCAGCGCTGGCGGTATAGTTTAACAAACTTCACCTGTGCCCCCCTTCTCCAGAAAATGGTAGCACCCAGGGCAGTCACCCGTTTGGCCCCTGCCTAGTACTGGCCCTGGCTGTACATTTCAGTTTGTTACTGCACGTTTGATGCAATATATCACAGTACGTCAGTGCAGTTTTACTGAAGTATATTATAGTGTATCAGTGGAGTGTGTCTGTGTAGTGAGTACTGTAGTTAAAGTGCACCAAACACCACTTCCATTGATTAAAGTGCATCTACATACACATTTCCACATCTTTATTACAATTTGTTAATAAGCACCACCCATCATGTCTGGGAGGACAAGGAGAGAGAGACATTCCCATGGCACTGTGAGGGGGCCATCAGCGTATGTGTCCACAGGCAAAGGTGGACCTGGCCAGTCCTCAGGTAGGGCATCATTTCCTCTGTTTAGTGATGTTGCCCGTGCTATCCATCCACAGCATGCAGAGGAGGTGGTGGACTGGCTTAATAAACCATCCTCATCCTCCTCATCCTCTGTCACTCAAGCAGAGAGTAGTGCGCAGTCCACTGCAGCTGCCAGAGTGGCTAAACCTGCCTCCTTGTCCAAAGCTATTTCCGCCATAGCCACAGCATCAGGCATGGAGGAGTTAGCTGAGTTATTTGAACACAGCATCAGCCACTTGCTCCTTGACGATGCACAGCCATTACTTGATTCAGATGTTGGTTCTGAGGTTGAGGAAGGCAGGAACATGAGCCTTCAGAGAGGGGAGAACATTGGTACACAAATTGGCAGTCATGTTCCCCCAGCCGCAGAATATTGCTAAGTTTTCTCCAGTGGTAATGAGTAGAGTTGAGCGAACTTCTAGAAGTCCGGGTTCTGCTGGTTCGGCCGAACTTCGGGACAAAGTCCGGGTTCGGGTCCGGACAGAACCCGAACTTTGTCCCGGACCCCATTGAAATCAATGGAGACCCAGACTTTTATGCACAAAAAATGTTGTAAAATAGTCCTGGAAGGTCCTAGAGGTCTGCAAAAGGAAGGAAATGTGGGTAAGGGTGGGAAAAGTGCCCTACAAAGAAATGGGGACAGGGAAATAACTTTAAATATTTAAAAAAAAATAAAAACATAAAAAATGCAAAAATGGAGATCATCTTCAAAAGATGGTCTGAAAAGTATTAATTAACATTAGAGGCCATAGAACTGTTCTAAAATCATCTTCAAACTGTGTAAAAAAAAGTATAAATAAGCCGGGAGTACCCATATCACTGTTCTGCAAAATGTGTGTATCACTTTAAATGAAACCGGAAATCAGTGCACATCTCTTCTGCACAATTATTTCAAGTCTGTGTTTCACTTTAAGTCAAACCGTCAATCATTGCACATCTGTTATTCACACTTCTTTTTAAAGTCTGTGTCACTTTAAATGAAACCGTCAATCATTACACATCTGCTATTCACACACATCTGTTTTGCACCAGAACAGATGTTATTCACACATTACATCTGTTCTGCACACATCTGAAAATAGTTTAGAACACTTTACCTAAAACCGGGGAGGAACCATACACCTGTTCTTCAAACATCTGTAATCTGTGTGTTAAAATACAGCATAGAGAAGAGCATGCATATGGTTGCGCTCTTCACACACAGTTTGCAGATGTTTTCAGAACAGTGATATCATATCAGTGATATAATATGATTGTTCTGAAAACATCTGCAAACTGTGTGTGAAGAGTGAAACCATATGCATGCTCTTCTCTATGCTGTATTTTCAAAAACACTATCCAGATGTTTGAAGAGCATGTGTATGGTTCCGCACCCGGTTTTAGGTAAAGTGTTCTATTCTATTTCCAGATGTATGAAGAACAGATGTAATGTGTGAAGAACATCTTTTCTAGGCAAAGAAAAGATGTTGTGTGTGAATAACAGCTGTGCAAGCATTAGCGGCAATAAGAAAAGTGACAGACTAAAAAGTGTGAAGAACACTTCTTTTTAGTCTGTCACTTTAACAAGGCATTTAACTTCCCACCACTCAGCTCATTGGCAAGTGCACCTGAAAGCCACACTAAAGGGGCACAATTCTGTTTTTCCTTCTTATTCACCTCAGTCTGTCCCCGATATACCTCATGACCTCTCAGCAGCCTCCACTGACAGGGATGATGGTATAGCACAGGGTGTTCCAGGTTCTTGCAGCACATCTGCCAGTAGCACAACACCAGCTATAGCCTATAGCTGGCAAATTTCTCTGCCCCATCTTCTGCAGTGAAAAAAAAATACAGTCATTGCCGCCCACATGCGCAGCGTCTAAATGCAAGCTTGTCAAAGCTGCTGGCTCTACAACTTCTGCCTTTCCATCTGATGTATTCTGCTCCTTCTGTGAATTTGCAGAATGTCCTGTACCGCAATGGCAGGTTCTCAGTTGCTATTTCATTTTATATAAGGCCAATGGAAGGCAATGCTGTGGCATTGTTGGGCATTGTTGGGCAAGGCAGTCAGCTGCAAAGTCCACATTACTGCTGACACATGGTCCAGCAAGCATGGTCAGGGGGATGATATATTTCATTCACAGCACACTGGGTAACTCTACTTGCAACTTACAGGACAGGGCTCAGTGCTTCAGCTTGTTGTGCCACCACATCTCCATACAGCTAGCGGTGATGATGCAAGATTTGTCAGCTCTACCCCCTCCTCTTCCTTTTCCTCCTCCTCCATGCCCTCCTCTGCTGAATTGTCCTATGAGCCACAAGTACCCCCTGAGTCAGGCTAAAGGTGCCATGCTGTGCTTGAGCTGGTGTGTCTAGGGGACAGGAACCACACCGGAGCAGAGATTCTTGCAGCTCTGCAGGGGCCAGCCCAGAGGTGGTTCATGTCACACCAGCTGGAGCCAGGAATGGTGTTGTGCAATAATGACACAAACCTCATGTCTGCCCTTAAACAGGGAAAGTAGACACATGTGCCATGCCTGGCACATGTCCTCAATTTGGTGGTGTAGCATTCCTTAAATAGGTACCCGGGGTTGGAAGATCTGCTAAAGCAGGCCAAAAGAGTCTGTAGCCATTTTAGGCGGTCATACACAGCCAGTGCTCAGTTGGCTGAAACTCAGCGGGAATTCCACCTGCCTATAAACTGCCTGATTTGTGACCTGCCCACCAGGTGGAACTCAACTTTGGCAATGCTGCAGCGGCTGCACATGCAGCAGAGGGCCGTAAACGAGTACCTGTGTGAGTATGGCACAATGACAGGCTCAGGCTGGCTCTGCTTTTTTTCTCCATGCCAAAGGATGCATGCACTGTACTGTCACCATTTGAGGAAGATACAAGGATGGTGAGCTGTGACAATGCATGCATCAGTGACACAATCCCTGTTGTGTTCCTGCTGGAGCAGACTCTGTGTGGCATTATGAACAGGGCACTCGAGGCAGAGCAGAGGGAGGAGGAGGATTCTGGGAGTTTTGGAGGCATCGAAGCAGAGGAAGACATACAGTAAAGAGAGCAAGAAATAATATGCTACTATTTAAAACTCTGTATAAGGTACATGCGTCCTATCATATCAATTTTAAAAAAAAATAGGTAATTGGAGGCAACCTTAGACTTTTGTGGAACGGTATAGATTTACAATATTCAAGATTATAAAAATACACATTTATTTGAAAAATTAATTACAAAATATGGGCAAATATATAACAAATAAACAGTGACACATGTCCTATAAACAAGGGAGAAGGGACTGAACAATGAAAAATTGGAAGTTCTTCTGATATATATACTAGGAAGGAATTAATAAATCAACCCAAAACGGGACAACTGGGATTCATATCCTTCCAATGATAGACTCTACATGTTTCGTGTGGAACCATTTATTCATTAGTGTAATTCAGAGAAATGTTCGTTCTAAAAGAAAAATAAACATAATATAGAAATTCATACATCCAAACATAATATAAAATAGCTGCAGAATATGCAAGATCCAACCAGACCTGGGTGGTAAGGCATTGGGACAGCAACATTTATTAAACATAATCATGAACATTTCTCCCCATCTGTAATGTTGACCAGAAAAAAGGCAGTCATACTCACCAATGAGACAATCCCAGCCACCTAAGGTACCTCAAGGCCGCTATAGCAGTCTCCCGGGTGAGAACCAGGTGGGAGTAGAAAATAATAAAGAACTGTCAAACAAAACACAAAATGTATAGTGGCACAGCCTTTTTGATATTCCTAAAAGCATCTATGGCATGAGTGAGATTAATTCCCATTAATCCTAGGCCACCTTTATGAAGAAAGTATACATCTAAAATCATCTTGAAATGAATAAACAGGGTGGAATGGGGCAAAGTGGAAATACGTGATCCTCAACTGGAGGGCTCAAGGCTGGTAATTAGATATCTGTAATATATATTTAAATGGCGTATAATGTATTGGGAATTAACAGTCAACAACTATACAGATGAGGGGGGAAAAAGAAACACAATATCCTAATTAAATCGTCTAACCAAGGGGGGCATGGCCTGATCGTCATGGTGTGAGGATGCAGAGACTCAGAGCTATGTCCATCCCGGGCAGGAAAGCAGTGGGGGGCGTGGCCTGACCGTCAAGGTGTGAGGACGCAGAGACTCGGAGCTCCGTCCATCCCGGGCCAGGAAAGCAGCGGAAAAACAGCAAAGTTCCAGTAATGGCACCTCCAGATGCCCACCTGGCACCACAATGCATCACAGCCGCCCAGTGAAACACGCAAGGCGGTCGGAGGGCTCCGCTCCTTCTTTGCACCGCAGACGCTGAGCACGAGGGCCACGACCAAGATGGCGGCGGACTGGACCGCAACTCTACAGCCGTCCCCCTGGCCGTTGAGTGGCGACTCTCTAGGACCCTCTGCTACACCTCAGGTGAGGAGCATTAGCCCGATCACTTCCTCACACTCCATGGGCCAGGCCTCGCATTTCTCAGAGCTAGAGGGGCTGGAGAGGGACTGGGACTTTAAAGCACATTTCAAAGCCCTTCCCACCAAAACTGACATTCAGCAGCTTATTGCGGCGGTGGAACTTTCCTGCAAGCAGGCAGTGGATGGGCTTAGAGAGGAGACAACTTCCGGTTCCGGCGCCGTATGCACTAGCTGCTTCTCCCAGCAGCTCCCGCCGGGCGGCAACAAATCAGCCTCTAAAATCGGCCCAAACCACCCATCGGTTACAACCGGGCACCCAGCAGTACCCCCTCATCCTCCCAGCAACCAGGGGAAGACCGCGCTTTGAGCGCCGCGATCGCGGACCGCATCACCCAAAATCGAGGCCGCGGCTTCGGCCTACTCCGGAACTCAGACACCTCAGACGGCTCAGTGCGGGCCCGCGCCGCGGCAAGCACTCCCTGGCTACATCAAGCAGTCGATCTAGGTGGGTGCAAGGAATTCTCCAGGCCCTATTTGTACTGCACCTCCTAACAAGGTAATACAGCCTCCGCAATCAAGGCCGCGGCTTCCGGCCCACAGATCACCTCAGGCCTTCAGATCAATTATAGCTGCTAACACCTACCTAGCGACGCACCTCAGGCTGCATTCTCATCTGGGGATTATTCAAGCCCCCCCCCCTCTCTCGCCACAGTGAACAACTGGCCCCACGGAAAGGGTACTCAGGCTTATTCTCTGTCAGACCTCTTGGAGAAGTAATACAGCCTCCCGCAATCAAGGACGTGGCTTCAGGACCTCAGACCATTACAGGCCTACCGTTCACTCAACTTGCTGACCACTCACACCTGGCCTAGAGTTACACCCCCAGGCAATTTTCTTATCAGGGGACCAATCTCAGCCCATTCACCTCTTCATCCTAAGCTGAGCAAGTCACCTCACGGGACAATGGAGCGTTTCCTTGAAAAACAGCCGGCACGGACGACGTCCATCAATATAGACACTGAGGACGTGGCCCAAACATCAGCAACCACAACTGCATCACCCCCGATTCCAAGGGATACCTCCCTGACACCTGCCCAGTCTGTAGACAACACCGACATGGACACAGGTACACCACAAGTAGGCCCCCCACCAACCAATAGTTCCAGTACCACCTCAGACATTGCCCGAGCGGTGGCAGCCCTACTCTCTCCCACCATAGAAGCAGCGGTGGAAAGAGCAGTGAGTGCTGGAATGGCCTTAATGAGAAAGGAGCTGCATGATCACTCCACTAGACTGAATGAAGTGGAATCCCGCATCTCCAACATTGAGGATGAACTATACCAGCTTCAGGGCTCTGAACAAACGCAGGACAAAACCATCAGCTCATCGCCCAAAAATTGGAAGACCTGGAAAATCGTTCCAGAAGAAACAACTTACGCTTTGTGGGGGTCCCTGAGGCACTCCAAGCGCACAAACTTACCGAATTCTGTGCTCGCCGCATCCCAGAAGCCCTGGGCCTCCCATCCCCTGCCATAGTGGAGAGAGCCCACCGAATAGGCCCCTCGGGCGTCGACCGTACTAACCCAAGACCCATCATCGCAAGATACCTTAATTATGCCGAAAAGGCCAGCATCCTACAGAAATACAGACAAGCCCGCTCTCTTCAGATTGATGGTGTCAAAATCTTAATATTTGCAGATTACTCCACCAAAGTGTCAAAGAAAAGGAAAGCTTTTCAAAATATCTGCTCACAACTATACCAACAACAAGTAAAGTTCACCCTGGCCTTTTCGGCAGTACTTCGAGTTCAGGCACCAAATGGAGAACAATTAACCTTCCAAGACCCCCCAGCAGCAGAACTATTTCTCCGTTCCCTCCGAACACCATCTCAGCAAACCCCAGGTTCAGCATCCTCAGCCATTCCAAGATCCTTAGAACAAAGAAGTCCCCGCAAAGACTCTCCTAAGCGCCTGAGAGTCTCTAACCATAATACCATCACGCAACGCGACCCACGTCGCTGAACACCAGCCAATCAGTCCGCTTGAGCACTTTTACACTGGTGGGTTCTATACTCTCCATCGCTCCCATCTATTCCGCTAACTCTTTCCCGCCGGGGGTAATGTATATTGTATTGCTCTTCATTGCTTTCCAAGGTCTACATCTCTGCTAAAGTTCCCATGGGAACAAATGTTATTGTAACATTGCACCTTTTTCCGCACACTTTGACGCTGTGATGATCTCCTCTCCCCATTATCATTTCCCTCCCTGGGGCCAGATTCCACCCGTATACCTAGGTTTTTGCTGCAGATCCCTAGACTACCTAAAAAGAAACAATAAAAAAAAAAAAAAAAAAAAAATAACAGCCTCAAGTGGGCCTCAGGAGTTCTGTTTTTTTTCTTTCTCCTCCCCTCTTTGAGCCGCCTTACTGGGAGCAGCCTTCACACAGCTTAAACATGCGGAAAAAAGTGAAGTTCATTGATTGTTCAGTTTTTTGGTTATGTTTCAATGTTATCTATTGTTTACCCTCCTCTCCCTACCTCCACCGGGTATTCCCATCCCTCCATCTAATTATACCTTCATCCTACCCTTATGGGCCACCTCCATCCCTCTCCTCCCATTTGTTATCTATTGTAACTTTGTATTGGTTTTTTGACTTGTTAGTTACTTGAAGTGAAAAAAGGCGTACAAATTCGACACACTTCCGACGAGGGTCATTCCGCCGAGTTTCTCCCCTCCTCTTTCTTTTTTTTGTCTTGAGGACTCCGGGTGAACTCCGACAATAAAAAAAAAAAAAAAAAAAAAATAACAAAGAAAAATCCAT
>BLSH010101487.1:28652-56665 GCA_018402905.1 Glandirana rugosa | reverse complement strand
ACGGCACATTCCGTATCACGCCATATACCCCCCCTAAGTCGTGGTTCTCCCAGGTCCTACCCGCACTAACCCCACCGTCCAGTCTCCATTGCACAATACTAGATCAGCCAGTACCCCTAGAGGACACGTATCATAACGGTTGGACGGGTATATAGGAATTTAGATGGTACAACTAGAAACCGGACTTCATAGTTAGCAAGACGAAGATGTCCCTCACGTCTTAATAATCCGTTCAACATAAAAACTCCTTATTAAAATAATAACTTGTTGTTGGTACAAGAGTTACTAAGGTTTTTGAGTAATTATAGTTTCGACTTATAAAAACCTCTTTGATATTAATGAGTTTTTGGAATCATTGAGAACATGGTTGTTGTTCAATAATAAAATTATTCCTCAAAAATACAACTTGCCTAATAATTCTGCACTCCCTGTAGAAGCAGAACGATTGATACTTCAGGCCAAAGATCAACATGGTAGATTTAAGGATATATGGGCAGGTTGGCAATACTATGCACAGGAGATCCCCATGACCGACTAGATCATAACACGTTACCTCTGACCTGCCACCCCAATCACGCCCATCCTGGACCCTCTTGGTGCTGAATCCCCCCCATATACCGCACTATGCCTTACACGGCAACTAATCTTATAGTCTCCTGGTGATGTTCCTCCTTTTTCTGTCTTCGTCTTTCCCCCCCCTTTTTTTTTTCTTTCTTTTTTATGTACAAGCTTGCACAGATTACAAAGTTGACTGGTACAGTCAGTTTGGCTGACCACTATCCCGGCCACCTTAACATCTGGTATAACTCTATTTAAGTGTGAAAGTGCGGGCCTTTTGACTGCCGTTGACAATACTACAGATCCCCTCCATCGGGGGGGTGCTCCCGGGTCTGTTTCCTCCGCTCTGCAGTGCCTGAAAGCTGATGGCACAGGGGTGGGGGACGGGCACGGGTGGGCCTCCCTTGGAGTGGGGCTGACGATCCCGACCCCACTGATGGGTAATATACCTCCTCATGATGGGTCGCTTTGTCAAGATGTGCTTGTTATGCCTTACTGAAGCACAGTGTAATTGTAACCTTTTTACATGTAACATTCATTGATCCCACTGAATACTTTGTGTTTTACTTTTTGGCTTTCTATGTGTTATTGATGTACTGCTTAAGAACTTATTTTGAATAAACTACAATTATACAAAAAATCGTCTAACCAAAAATACACTCACCTAACTCATCAGGTTCTAGTGATTAATCACCCAAAAAGAGCTCTCATGACCTGGATCACTGGCGAGATAAATGTTGCATCGGAGATCCAGGCACACATCCAGCCCTACAGGGACAGAGCCGACCACGAACACCCCCAATGGACTGCACACGGTGATGAAGGCAACACCCCACATCCAAGTCAGGCCCAAGAGTAAAAACAACCAGCCAGGTATCTCTAAGAATAAGAATATCAAAGTCCAAGGTAAGTAAAATATCAGACCACAGCAAACCCCTTAAGGCAAAACACATAAATCCACCTTATGCTGTTGGAGATTGCACTCACCATGGCACTGACTCCAAACGTCTGCATCACCGCTGCCAAAACTGCCATAGACAGGCAATAGGATAAGCTCCCATTAAATAGCCACCTGGCTCCTGTCTGATTACTGACATCAACGCTGCACCGAGGCTCCGGCTAAAGATGTAACCAGATACAATACCATGGTGCATGTGCATTGCTGCCAGACGGTGCATCCCAAAAACCAAAAAGCATCCGAGGCAAAGCCATCCACCCCTTTCAACACAGGAGTGTGTCTCCCGGCCCCAGCTGGTGGATGGGCCAGGGACAACCACAGAGAGGGGAGATCACACACTCACCCGTGGGGCAAAAAAGTATTTAGTCAGCCACCAATTGTGCAAGTTCTTCCACTTAAAAAGATGAGAGAGGCCTGTAATTTTCATCATAGGTACACTTCAACTATGAGAGACAGAATGAGAAAAAGAAATCCAGAAAATAACATTGTCTGATTTTTAAAGAATTTATTTGCAAATTATGGTGGAAAATAAGTATTTGGTCAATAACAAAAGTTCATCTCAATACTTTGTTATATACCCTTTGTTGACAATGACAGAGGTCAAACGTTTTCTGTAAGTCTCCACAAGGTTTTTACACACTGTTGCTGGTAGTTTGGCCCATTCCTCCATGCAGATCTCCTCTAGAGCAGTGATGTTTTGGGGCTGCTGCTGGGCAACACGGATTTTCAACTCCCTGAAAAGATTTTCTATGGGGTTGAAATCTGGAGACTGGCTAGGCCACTCCAGGACTTTGAAATGCTTCTTATGAAGCCACTCCTTCATTGCCCGGGCGGTGTGTTTGGGATCATTGTCATGCTGAAAGACCCAGCCATGTTTCATCTTCAATGTCCTTGCTGATGGAAGGAGGTTTTTACTCAAAATCTCATGATACATGTCCCCATTCATTCTTTCCTTTACATAGATCAGTCGCCCTGGTCCCTTTGCAGAAAACAGCCCCAAAGCATGATGTTTCCACCCCCACGCTTCACAGTAGGTATAGTATTCTTTGGATGCAACTCAGCATTCTTTCTCCTCCAAACACGACATGTTGAGTTTTTACCAAAAAGTTCTATTTTGGTTTCATCTGACCATATGACATTCTCCCAATCCTCTTCTGGATCATCCAAATGCTCTCTAGCAAACTTCAGATGGGCCCGGACATGTACTGGCTTAAGCAGGGGGACACGTCTGGCACTGCAGGATTTGAGTCCTTGGCGGCCTAGTGTGTTACTGATGGTAGCCTTTGTTACTTTGGTCCCAGCTCTCTGCAGGTCATTCACTAGGCCCCCCTGTGTGGTTCTGGGATTTTTGCTTACCGTTCTTGTGATCATTTTGACCCTACGGGGTGAGATCTTGTGTGGAGCCCCAAATCGAGGAAGATTATCAGTGGTCTTGTATGTCTTCCATTTTCTAATAATTGCTCCCACAGTTGATTTCTTCACACCAAGCTGCTTACCTATTGCAGATTCAGTCTTCCCAGCCTGGTGCAGGTCTACAATTTTGTTTCTGGTGTCCTTTGACAGCTCTTTGGTCTTGGCCATAGTGGAGTTTGGAGTCTGACTGTTTGAGGTTGTGGATAGAGTTGAGCGAACACCTGGACGTTCTAACTTTGGGAAAAAGTCTGGGTTCGGCACTGAACGTTGCCCGAACGTTATCCCGGACCCCGAACCCCATTGAAGTCAATGGGGACTCAAACTTTTATGCACAAAAATGGCTGTAACAAAGTCCTGGCAAGTGCTAGAGGGCTGCAAAAGGAAGTAAAATGGGGGTAAGAGTAGGGCAAGTGCCATACAAAAAAATGGGGATAGGGAAAATAAATTAAAATCAAATTTAAAAAAAATGGGAAGGGGGGGTGGATGTGGAGTAGGAGCCTAGAGGATGACTAGGCGTGACCGTGGCAGTGTAGGTGGAAGTGGCGGTGGTCGAGGAGGAGGAGGAGGTAGCCAACACTGTTTTTTTTTTGTTTGTCTATAATTGGGGTAGCCCCCAAAATATTGAGACCTATTCAAAAAAACAAGTATACGAATGGCTGTGTGAGTCCGCTCTAAATGTTTATTCTGCACTAGGTACAGACATGTCTTGTGGGATCCATGTCTGGTTCATTTTAATAAAGGTTAGCTTGTCCACGTTGGTTGTGGACAGGCGGCTGCGCTTGTCTGTGATAACGCCCCCTGCCGTGCTAAACACACGTTCAGACAATACACTGGCTGCAGGGCAGGCCAGCACCTCCAAGGCATAAAGGGCAAGCTCAGGCCATGTGGCCAATTTGGAGACCCAGAAGTTGAATGGGGCAGACCCATCAGGCAGTACGTGTAGACGTGTGCACACATACTCTTGCACCATGTTGCTGAAATGCTGCCTCCTGCTAAGACGTTGTCTATCGGCTGGTGGTGCTGTTTGTTGTGTCGGGCTGCTGACAAAGCTTTGCCACATTTCGGCCATGCTAACCCTGCCTTCTGAGGTGCTGGCGGTGGCACAGCTGCGTTGGTGGCCTCTTCCTCCTCCTTTGTCTTCGCCTTGTGCTTCCACTGAGCCCCCGGTGTCATTTGGGAATGCCCTCAGCAGGCGCATCTTCCTCTCACGCTCCAGTGAGGGAATTAGGACGGCACGTTGTCCTTGTAATGGGGATCCAGCAGGGTAGCCACCCAGCAATCAGAAGAAGTTACAATGTGGGCAGCTCGGCTGTCGTTGCGCAGGCACTGCAGCATATAGTCGGCCATGTGTGCCAGGCTGCCCACAGGCAAAGACAAGCTGTCCTCTGTGGGAGATATATCATCTGTGTCCTCTGTATCCCCCCAGCCAATATAAAACTATGAGATGATTTTAAAACAATAATCTGTCCCTCACATGATAGGCAGGAACCTCTCCCTCTAGCAGTATGAATTAATTTTAGAACAATAGTCTGTGCCTCACAGGAGCAGCAGGAACCTCTCCTTATAGCACTATGAGATGATTTTAGAACAATAATCTTCCCCTCACAGGAGCAGCAGGAACCTCTCCCTATAGCACTATGAGATGATTTTAGAACAATAATCTTTACCTCACAGCACTAGTAAACTGTACCTAATCCAGTATCAGATTTTTTTAGAATGCTAAGCTTTCCCCTCACAGCACCGCCAGGAACCTGTCTGTAATGCAGGATGAGATGATATTAGATCGGTAATCTATCCCTTACAGCACTAGTAAACTGTACCTAGTCCAGTATCAGATGGTTTTAGAATGCTAAGCTTATCCCTCACAGCACCGCCAGGAACCTGTCTGTAATGCAGGATGAGATCATATTAGATTGGTAATCTATCCCTCACAGCACTAGTAAACTGTATGAGATCATACAGATACAGGGCCGCTGATAAGGCAGTGCAACCGGTCCTCTTGTAGGGGGCCCAAGCCTCATCAGTCCAGAAAGGGGCCTGGGCACCTGCAGGAGAGGAGAGCCAAATGTACTGCCTTGTGACTCCTGTGGATCCCCTACAGTACTGTTGGCTTTCTTCCTCCTGGCTGCTATGCAGGGGATCAATGCTACTTACTTGCCCACAGTTCCTGTTTTATGCTGCCTTTGTTCTCAGTCTGTGTCCCAATTTTGGAGCAGCAGGGACAGCTGAAAAGTCTCTCTCTGCCTTTTCCATGTACACTGCCAGGTCCTGAATCTCCCCCTCCCCCTGTGATTGCCAGTGTTATCTCTTGCAAGGAGGAAAGATTGAGGTAATAAGTTCTCGGATATGAACTTGCATCACCTCTCTTCAAAACCTGTTTGTGGGACCACACCTCCCTGACTTCCAAGATCTTGTCACAAATAACCTGGAGTGACAATGCTCTGTTGGAAGATATCTTCAAGCTTTATAATTCTGAAGCTCCCTCCAACTGAATATCCAATTTCTACACCATACTCCATAAACATAACCTACATCCAAAGCTGCCTTTGATGCAGTACTGGGAATCAGAGCTCCACTTTTCTATACCATTGGAACAGTGGCATAAAATCCTTACAAAACCTCTACAGCACTCCAGATGTATCTCCCACTGGGAATCTTTGCAAAAAGGGGTCAACAGGTGGTACTATACGCCTTATCAGCTCGTTTCCATTTTTCCATCCACTTCACCACTTTGCTGGCACAATTGTGGACTTTAGGGCATTCTTATACATATTTGGTGGCAATGACCGATCCTTCTTAAATTTTGGAAACAAGTTTTTTCTTTGATTACTGCGGTCACACATATATCCTGCTCTCTGGATCCCAAACTTGCTCTACTTGGCATTGTAATTGTGGCCAGCCCACATTCACACCTTCTTAACTCATACCTTTATAGTGGCCTGCCTATCCATTGCTAGACACTGGAAAAACCTGATGGTTCCGTCCATCTCTGAAATCGTTGCTATACTCAACAACCACTTCTTTTATGAATACTTATTTGCTAAAGCCCACTTAGCTACATCCAGATTCCTACATAATTGGCGTCCTTCACTCCTAGATCCCAAAGTTTGTCCCTTATCCTAAGACTCTCCATGCACATTACTCTTCAAATTTCATTCTCTTGGCATTGCTATAACTACCCCCTTGTCTGTTTACCCATTATATCCAGATAGCAGATGAAGCAGATAAAGATTGCCTCCTGTTTTTCAATTCCCTACTCCTTTCTCTTATCTTATAGGCTTTTCTTACTAGCACCCTCCTCCCACCCCTTTTTCCACAGTTTCTTAGCATATACATTTTGAGACTCATGTGAGACACTACCGACCACCTCTGCGGACCATACTAATTCCTCTCTTCAGAGTTATTACACCATTGTAACTTTGATTCTTTATTTGCAATGTTTTTATTGTACGTTCTGCACTTTCATCAAAATATTTCAATAAAAATGTATAGTATAAAAAAAGAAATATGTCAAACACTATGTGGCCTTGTGCCTGACCTGTGCACACAGTAAGACTCCCCAAGCTACTCCTTTGGGGTTACTTCAGCCACTCCCCATTCCATCAAGACCATTTTGGTTGGCATCAACCGTCTCACTAAGATGGCTCATTTTATACCTGTTAACAGGGTGCCTTCAGCTGAACAAACTGCAGAGTTAATGATTCAAGAAGTATTTAAACTAAATGGAATCCCTGATGATGTGGTGTCTGACAGAGGAGTACAGCTTACTTCAAAGCTTTGGGAAAGCTTTGCTCAGCTTTAGGTGTTTTAACAGTTAATCTGTCCTCCGCTTTTCATCCTCAGTCTAATAGTCAGACCGAGAGGACTAATTAAACCTTGGAGCAGTAACTTCAATGTTTTGCCAGTTATCTTCAGAAAGACTGGGTGGATTATCTTCCAACAGCAGAGTTTGCTTATAACAATTCTTACCATGTCTCCACTTCTCAAAGTCCTTTTTATGTAAACACATGGTATCATCCAGTCCAGTTTTTATTCCCGATCTCCCTATCTCAACTCCAGTTCCTTCTGACTTGAACCTGGGACCTCTGCTGTGTCTGTCAGTGACTCTTCTCGCTGAGCTACCTGAGATGCTGGACAGCCCCCGTCTGATCTATTGGACAACCCTACCTTGTGCCCTGACATCTGCTGAACCTTGAACTCTTTGCTTCTCCCATGAATTCCCTGATAAAAGCCTTCTCTCTGCACTTCCTGTTTGCCAGATTATTGTGCCAGTATGTCTCGCTTGTCTTCCCTGCTGCCGTCCATATTTTGCTACCACTCATCATCCACCCTCGGCTTGTTCCTCAATTACGTTTCTGCCTGATCCCAACCTACAACTACTCATTACTGACCTTTGGCTTGTTTAATGATTATGCTTCTGCTTGATCCTTACCTGCTTATCCGCTATTGAACCCTGGCTTGCTCACCTCCTAGTGGGGCATTCCTGAGAACCATGACCTGCTACTAACATGCAGCAAAATCCATCTCCACCATCAGGAGCTCTGGTGAACACCAGTTAGTAGTTAGACTCTGCACCTCAGGTGAGCTTGCGTAATCAGCCAGGTTGACTGCCTGTATACCTATCTGCTGGTCAGTAGTAGTCCTGCTACTGGTCTTCAAGCCTGACCCCAGATTATGACAGGTACTTTTAATCCCAGAACATATATCATTTATAAATATATTAAAAAGTAAGGGTCCCAACATTGAACCTTGGGATAAATGACTAATGACCCTAGACCATTCAGAGTATGAATTGTTAACCACTACTTTCTGAATATGGTCTTTTAACCAGTTTCTATCCAGTTACAAACTAATTTTTCCAAGTCTGTAGACTTTACCTTACACATTAGCCATGTGTGGGAAACTGTGTCAAACGCTTTTGCAAAATCCAAGTATACTATGTCCACAGCCACTCCTTTATCTAAGGTTTTACTTACCTCCTCATAAAAAGAAACCAGATTTGTCTGACCACTTCTGTCTTTCGTGAATCTATGCTGTCTGTTGCTTAAAATATTTTTTTCCAACAAAAACTCATCTATGTGGTCTTTTATTAAACTCTCCAGTATCTTCCCAACTATAGAAGTTAAACTAACAGGTCTTCCTTTTTAAATATAGGCACTACATTTGCCAATCTAGTGGTACTATTCCAATCATTAATGAGTCCCTGTGTCAATACCATCCCCATTATAGACACAAGCTCCCTCATGCTTCTTTTTATACATAGGGCATACATGCTTCGATCTGCCCTTTTTACTATTAATATATTTGAAGAATTTTTGGGGGTTTGTCCTACTTTCTTTTGCAATATGTCGTTTGTTTCGAATTTTTGTGGCCTTAATTTCCTTTTTACATATCTCCTAGACTGTAAGCTCTAAAGGGCAGGGCCCTCTGATTCCTCCTGTATTGAATTGTATTATAACTGTACTGTCTTCCCTAACATTGTTAAGCACTGTGCAAACTGTTGGCGCTATATAAATCCTGTATAATACTATAATAATTACATATTCTGTTATATTCTTTGTAACATTTAAATGATGATAGTGTTCCTTATTTTTTGTTATTATTATTATTATTATACAGGATTATACAGGATTTATATAGCGCCAACAGTTTGCACAGTGCTTTACAAAATGAAGGCAGACACTAAAGTTACATCACAATTTGGTACAAGAGAAATCAGAGGGCCCTGCTCGTTAGAGCTTACAATATTATAATGTTTTTTTCCTATTACTTATAGTTTTTTATACTTTGGTTGTGAGCCACACAGAGTCATGTATTTCCAAATTATCCTGGGACCACCTTGAATGCCACTAAAAATGCTTATATCAAGACCAGGAAAACAAAAGTCCAAGCTGTATTGCCCAGTCTACTGTTCTGAAACATTGAATATGGGGCAGCAAGTTAGAGATAACAGTAAAGGATGAATCATAATTATATATTCATTAAATAGCGTCCATGTTTCTGTGATAAAGTATACCATAACATGTATAAAATATTTCTTTATTGTACTTTTCAATGTTATTCCACTAAGAAGAATTTGGCTTCATACACTTATGCCAAATGGATACCTGAGTTATCATAAATTATTTAAGCAATGTGAAGTACCAAACCTTTTAAAGGGCTTATGAAACTTTCATTTTAAATTCTGTGCCACTATGTAGCATGCATTTTTCATGAGTTTTCTACACTAATAAAACGTTCTGGTCACTTTAATCAATATAGGTCCTATAAATATGTTGTCCTATGAAAGTTTATTGAATAATTCATTGTTCACTTCATGTTATTTTTCTTTATTGCAGCACACATCAAAATTATTTTTTAACAAAAATGAGCATTAGGTGAATGGCAGACCCAGATGCAAGGAAAACAAAAACATTAAAAATGTGCTAAAATACGTGAAATACATACATTGTAATGAAATACATAAAATATATTGATTACTTTTTTCCAGCTGTTGTATTTTTCTTTTTCAAAAACTCATTTCAATCTATATGCTATCCTAGTAAAATAAATATAATAATACACAGATCCCCAGTTAATTATTAAGGTTCAGTTATTACTATACGGTACTCATTTTTAAAGACTCATGCTTATATTCATATTCAGAACAGTCCCATTTTACCTGTAATACACATCCAATTTACATAGGTAGCTATGCATCTGTGTATATGCAATGACCATTGCTGAGTGTGCATTACAGATACCATTTCTTATAGAGGAGAATAAGCTGTTACGTACACCCTAAAAAAACGTCAGTTTAATGGACCTTAGAGGGTGCCATGCTATGCCTGCTTAGATGTAGGTAAAATGCTCACATGCAAAGTGGCTCTGTCATTATACTAAAGAGTCAAAATTAAGGCATATTTCTAAAGAAGTCTGTAAATGCATAACTTTCCTGCTGCCTACATCTCTGAAACTGCTTAAATGCTGAGAAATTTTCATGTGATGTCCATAGGAAAGCCTAGACTTTTCATATGCGTCAACCCCCAGGAAACCCTGCAATTATAACTGGTTCTTACTGCTAGCCTTTATGTCACTAGAGGAGAGGGAAGTAATGCAGAGGCCAGCAGAAGGAATGAGTCAGCACTTTGGGAAGACCTATGAAATCAACAATTTTGGAAATGTCAATTCTCCAGTTAACTTCACATGAAGATTATTCAGGATCAGAGCAGTGTTTGGTGACATGACAGAAGCAAAGGTAAGTATTGTCAGGCAACTTATACAGTTATGGCTTTATTCTAAATCTTCAGTATACTGTATCAACTGGTTGGCTTTACCTGTCACTCCATATTGTTATTTTTTACTATCTACTCTTTGATGTCAATTCTGCCACAATTAAATAAGTAACTGAAATATAAATTAGAAATAAATTCCTTCTCCGTTCTGTGCTGAGACAAAACGTATTAATAAATTCAATCCCTGAAAAATACAAAATAGTGAAAACACTTGCTGGGATCTAAATTGGGATCTAAATTGGGATTTAGATCCCTAATCCTATATTCAAGATATGCAGAAAACATTAAAGTCAATCATTAAAAAGTCCACTTCTACTTCCGGTTCTGGTGCCGCATGGAGAGGAGCTAGGAGATGAGAGCTCCCGCCGCGCTCCTCCAGAATCCCGCTGAAAAGCCTACTACACCCAAGGTACCCTCACTCTGCCCCTACCCCCACCTAGGGGAACATGGGGGGAAACTATGGACCGTTTTCTGGAGCGATCGGCGGTCCATTCGTCCTCTCTCCCAGCTCAGTCCGAAGGGCACAGCATGCACACTGCAGCCAACATGGTGGCTGCGGCTCCGTCACCAGGCGGCTCCGGGACTCCACACCCGACCTCTGCACTCCAGCTACGTCCCCTGGGACCCCCCACAGAGTCTCTGCCAGACCCTGCCTCCCCAGCAGGGATAGCCCAGGCAGTGGTGGCCCTCCTCATCCACTTGGTTACCGAAGCCGTAGACAAGGCCATACATAAAGGCCTAGAACAGCTCCACAGAGAATTACAGCTCCAGTCGGCTGTGGAAGATGACACAGCAGCCCTATCTGCACTTATAGCCAGGCTCACAATGCAGCACAGAGACCTTCAGGATAAAATAGATGACCTTGAAAATAGGTCAAGAAGGAACAACCTGCACATAATAAGTCTCCCGGAGTCCTGTAACTCGTCAGCCCTGAACACCACCTGCACCTACACCATTCCAGAGCAGCTAGGCCTCCGCGCCCCGTGTATAGTGGTACGGGCACACAGAATAGGCCAACCCTCGGACTCGTGTTCTAGGCCTAGACCGTTAATTGTCTGCTATCTGAACTATACTGACAAGCAGGCCATATTCCAGGCCTTTCATAAAAGCCGCAAGTTCATTGTGGAGGAGAATCCTTTACTGATATTTGTGGACTACTCCCTGGAAGTAATGCATAAGCGCAAAGAATTCTCTTCCATCTGCTCAACGCTCTATGACCACCACATCAAATTCAGCCTAGCCTACCCAGACATTCTTCATATCCAGGCTGCATCAGGAGAACGCCTGTCCTTCTCTTCCCCGCGTGACACGGAGAACTACTTCAATAATTCTCAACCATCCAACATGGAACAGACGATTCCTCCCACCCCTCAGGAACCTCTTTCTCCCAGAAAATCTTCCCACTCCTCTTGCAGCCAATCGAGTCCCCAGAAACCACCACACAAACGGGTACATTTCGGGCTACTTGAAGACCGCAAGGGCACGAATTGAAATGGGGTCGGTCGCCCCCGCCAGTAATCTACAGAATGCCTTTTCCCATCAGCTGTCTTTCCAGTTCTGTCTTTCTCTTATTCAAGGAACTCCTTGGGACCCCCCCTGATCTTGGACCAGGGCTGTGGTAACTATGTAGGGATAAAAGAACAGTTTTTTATCCCAATCAATGGTTGCCTTTCTCTTAGCCTTCTGCATGCACAATTATTTTGTGTTTGGATGACAGCTTAAATGGCTCTTCTCCACAGTGACACCCAGTGGCCCAGTATGGTCATTACAACTATTTCCATATCCACTATATAAGGACACTGTGTATAATCAGCCAAAGCTTTGATAAAGTTTGGATTGGCTGAACGAAACGCGTCAGCGCACGCGTCATCACGCCTCGCCCATCACCAACCCGGCCACCCCCACCTCATCCCTGGAGCGAAGTTTGAATCAGCGGACTTGCCTGCAGCCACTTCCGGGACGCCGCACGCTGATAGCGGAGTAACCAGCAATCCATCTAGGAAAATTCACTCGTGTCTGCCCGTGGACCCGGCAGCTACCTCTCTGGATGTCATATGGAGTCAGTGGCCGGCCCAGCAGCCTTCTAATGGGAAGGTGCCCAGGCATCTGCCAGTATTACCCAGTTCGGGTTTTGGCAGTCATCTCCTTGACTGCCGGCACTGACATCCCGCACACAGCAGCCACAACTATACTCACTGTCTTCAGAGAGTGAACCACGTAAGACGGAGTTCCAACGCTGACAGTTCCATTCATCTGAATCCATGGATTCAACTGACGTGGTGAGACCAGTCCAATAATTTTATATTGTGTGTCATGACACAGTGATATGTCGAAGGAATACCTATCCTAGTGGCTACCCCTCTAACTAGCTTATTGACTCAATATTTACCCTGACGAATTATCTCGTCCCGAAGTCACATCTTAAAGGGGACACGGCATCACCATTCCAGGACTGTCACTGCATGGTTCATCCATCCAGCAGATTCCTTATTGTCCTCGGTATATACCCAGGAAACTTTGCTCCATTGTGTTAACCTATACTGATCTCAGTGATGGTGCTGTGCGTACTGATAACAGCTGGTTTGCTGGATCGGGTAATCTCAACAGCTTTCCAGATCTGAATCATTATCAGGTTGAGGTGAAAATTGGTGTGTATGACCACGGCCGGCCAGTGTGTATGGGGGGTTGTTTTAACCCAGACAACGTTGTCTTTTTTTACCATGCTATCTTGTGGTGGTGCCTTTTTTTGTATTTTGTAATCTGTTACCAATAAAATCCCTTCTTTAATACTGACCGTGTGGCCCAACAAGAGTCCTTTGGCGGCTATACCCCAACAATTTTTTCTGTGGTAACTATGGCCCTCTGTGACTCTTTATATTGGACTACTCTGGCTATCACTCCTTGTCTTAATTTAGTTTATGCATTGTGATGATTTCTAAAGATGTCCTTGCCGCCCAGGTTCCACCTGGACAATGACTAGGTCACTCTTTACACTCGGAGTACTCCACTCCCCCCCCTCTTCCCCCTCTCCCTTCCACCCAGCCCCCCTCCTTTCCCCTCCTCCCTCTCCCCCCCCACCCCCTTTTTTTTCCCTTACCACTCCTCCCCCCACACCCCCCTGCCATCCCCCTCCCCGGTACCACCTTGCACTCCTAGATTTCTGCGGGAGCTACTCTCTGGAGGGTGCACTGAGGATAGGAGCTCCATGGGGAGAACAGTGAAGTCCCAACTATATACGTGGGAGAAAGCTCTCCCTGCTAGTTGGGTTATTGTTTGGATATCCTGGTTGTCTCTAACATTTGTTGTTCTTATGCTTTTCTCAGGTACCCTATTGCATGCAGTTACTGCTTCCAGGCTGGGGAGTGCCATTGTGGACATGGCCCGCTCCTCGAGCAAGACCAACTCTTATCAAGCTAAATTCCAGCCATGGCTCCCCCCGAGACCAGGAATCACCTAAAGGTAATCTCGTGGAATGTTAGGGGGCTACGCTCCCCTCACAAGCGTATGCAAATCTACATCATCTCAAATGGCTACAGGCCCATCTGGGTGCTGACGATGTGTCCAGGCTCTGGGTAGGCTCAGTCCACAGCTCCCCTGCCATGGGTCACAAGGCAGGGGTTGCCATTCTCATTAGTAAAAATTTCCCCCCACAAGGTTCGCTTTGTAGACTCTGACTCGGACAGCCGGAGACTCACTCTTCACCTCTCCCTCGCAATTTCTAACATTTACGCAGTCAACTCCCCAGGTCACGCATTTTTCCAGGACTTTACTTCCTGGGTCCTCCAAATTCCAAAACCCCTTCATCTCCTAGGGGGGGACTTCAATTTGATGATGCATCCAGCCAAGGACCACTCCCCGAGCACTTTCGTTCATGCCCCGCCAGCGGATCCCCCCACTCCCCTGGCCCAGACCATAGACTCCCTTCACCTCACCGACATTTGGCGCTTCACTCACCCTAATGACAGCGATTTCACATTTTTCTCGCCTCCCCATAATTCGCTGTCACGTATAGATTATTTTTTCTGCTCATAGAGTCTACTTCCCCTGATCTCCTCGTCCTCCATCAAGAATATGGCGATTTTGGATCACTCGCCAATTGTCACCAAACTCTCAGGGCTCGCTACTCCCTGCCGGCCCACCACATGGCGCTTTCCATCATTTTTAGCCAACAATCAGGACCTAAAAATTACCCTACGCTCGGCCTGGGCTGAATACTGCGAAACTAACAAAGCTCACCTTTCCTCTCCCAACCTATTCTGGGAAGCTGGGAAAGCTTTTCTCAGGGGCGAATCATTTTCTATGCAGTGCAATACAAGAAAAAGATTTCCCTCAAGTATCAACAGGCTAGTAAGGCACTCTGTTTAGCCCAAAGAAACCTGGCTCACTCTCACACTCCCGATACTATAGCAGCATGGCGAAGAGCCAAGCAAGCCTTCAACCTATGGTCCGGGCGCCAGGAAACCATTTACCAGTCGCGCTGGGCCCTCTTCTTCCACCGTAATGAAAATAAGGTGGGTAGACTTTTAGCAAGACTCTGAGATCCCCTGAGATCAGCACCCTCCTCACTAGTTTTTATACCTCGCTATATGCTGAAGACCCCATAGATAAAGCAAAAGCAACCACATTCCTGACTGACACCAATTTGCCCATGCTCTCCCGTGAGCAAGTAGAAACTCTCAATGCCCCTATCGCAATTGATGACATTCGTGCCACCATCAAAAAGCTTGGATCCGGAAAAGCCCCGGGACCTGAAGGGCTCCCTGCAGAATTTTACAAATGTACTGTCGAGTACATCCCGGACACCCTGGCATTACTCTATGGGTCTGTGTGGGCTGATGGTTCCTATCCTCCCACAGGGTCCCAAGCCCAGATTAAACTCATAGGGAAAAAAGGTAAAGACCCCCTCCTCTCTGCCTCTTACAGACCCATTTCCCTAATTAATGTCGACGCCAAAATCCTCTCTAAAATCTTAGCCGACTGCCTCGCCCTAATTCTCCCATCTGTTCTTCATCCTGCCCAATCAGGATTTGTTCAGGGTCGTTCTGCCACATTAAATATTCGGAAGGTACTTTTTGCATTGAAGTATGCTAAGAAACACCCTGACTTCGATACGGCCATCATTTCTTTAGATGCCGAAAAAACTTTCTACAAAATTAGCTTCACCTGGTTATTTATGGTCATGGAAGCCTTGGGCATGTTGGGCCCTATTTTGAACTTTATCCGCAAAATGTACTCATCACCCTCCGCACGTTTGGTCACCCCCAACATCATGTCCAGAGCATTTCCCTTAACTAAAGGCACTCGCCAGGGATGCCCCCTCTCCCCCTTATTTTTAATATCGCCATAGAGCCCCTCTCCAGACTCTTGAACTCCTCCGCAGGGATCAGCGGTGTCACGGTTGGCAACCTTACCCTTAGGTCAGCACTCTTTGTGGACAACATCCTCCTTTTTCATCGAATCCAACCTCCAATATCCCTTATGTCTTAGACCTATTTTCTACTTTCAGGGCCTGCTCGGGTCTGCGAATTAATTTTAGCAAAAGTGAAGTACTACCTCTAAACCCACGAGACTCCGGGACCTGGACAACGTCATCTCCATTCCTGATAGCCAAACACCATATTACCTATCTAGGCTTATCCATAGGTAGGGAACCATCCTCCCTCTACTCGTTGAATTACCCCCCTCTTGTATCTAGGATTGTACGGGAGCTGGAAGCCTGGGTGGCCCTCCCTCTCTCGCTCTCCGGCAGATGCCACCTCTTCAAAATGGCATCTTTTGCAAGGTTGCTTTACCCTCTGCAGACTCTTCCATTACTTCTTAAACACAAAGATGTTCACAAAATTCACTCAGCCCTGGTGTCCTTTGTCTGGGAAGGCAGGAGGCCTAGGGTGGCTTTGCAGAAACTTTGTCTCCCAAAGAGCGAGGGGCAAGCATTTGATTGATTGACTGAAAGCTCTAAATACTCTAATTATGAACTGGAAGACACATTAGTCTCACCCTACAAACTTCAAGCAGTTGTACACTCAAAGCTCTCAACCCTGCCGACCTCCAAGAGTAACAACTCTCTCATCAGAGTCACAGTCGTTGCATGGAGAGAGGCGAGGAAACTCCTGGGCCTACCATCTGGCACCTCCCGATTTCTCCCCATAGTGGGAAATCCCATGTTCATCCCTTCCACGACCTGCAAACAATTTGCCCAATGGTCCTCACTGGGTCTAAAAACTGTCTTTCAAGCTTGCAACCCCTCAACCGGCTCGGTCAAACCCTTTTCTGACCTGGCTAGTGCCTACTCGCTACTGTTGCCCCACCTGTTCAATTATCTCCAACTGAAGAACTATATCAGCACCAGCCTCCAGTCAAATTCCCACTCTTTTCAATCTTCCTTCATTTATTTGCTCCTGGCTAAAGGACAATATTCTCCATTTCGGAGATCTACTCTAACCTTGTTCAATACCAAGCAGCCAAATATTCCTTCTGCCCTTCCAACCCTGGGCTTTGGTCCTTGATGATCAGGATGCCCCAGCCCATATACTAGTGGCCTACCAAAAGGTCCTACTTTGACAATATCAGAAACATGGAGAGAGACACAATTCAAAATTGCACACAGGGCCTATCTCCCGTCGTGTTTAGACTTGACCGATTCCTCTCCCCCTTCCTGCCCATGGTGCCGTTCAAGTAAACCTACCTTACTACACAGGCTCTGGAGCTGTTCTAAGATAGCGGATTTCTGGGACCAAGTCATTAACTATATCGAAAAATTTCACAAGCTCACTGTTCCCAAGAACCCATTGCTTTGTCTCTTCAGCCACGATGCGACCCCCTCCTAAGGCACCTCTCCTCCTGGAGGTAAAACCTCACAATGGGCCCACCTATGTCTTCTGGCCGCTCGTAGGACAATTATGCAAGCCTGGATTAAACCTGACCCACCTTGAGTGGCCCAAGTAAAAGCTGCTATCCAAAGTCTGTTCCTCATCGAAAGATTGGACACTCTCACACAGGACTTCAAGTCTTCAAAAACATTTTTTGCAAGATGGCGCAACTTTATGGAAAACTCATTCTCCCCCAGAGAAATCCATCGATACATGGAACCTTTTCGCTTTTCTGACTGGTACCTCAGAGCAGACATTGCTGGGTCTTTGGGCAAGCTTAAGCTTCCGAGCCTTACCTCCCCCATCTCTCTCTCTCCCCTTGACTTTCCACAAACTTCTGTTCAGGAGTCCCAACCATAGTTTGTATCCAAACTTAAACCCTCCGGGTTCTGTCTAATTACTATGTCCCTCCTGTAAATCATATATGGCTTCCACTCCTAAGTCTTGCTCTTCATATCGTTTTCTGAGTGACTTACTTTCTCTGCATCCAGGTATCCTCCCATAAACTACTTTAGCTAATCTTAGTGCTATTCATTGTTTACACCTCTGCATAAAGCCTTATTATTGCATCTATGTTATTTAGGTTCTTTCGGTTTATCTACTTATGTAAGATAGGCTTAGGCCGGCTCGACCACCCTCTTCGATACATTGCTAATACCATGTTTTTGATACTGTTTTGTATTGACGATTAAACTTTAATAAACATATTTAAAGAAAAAAAAAAGTCAACTTCTAAAAAAAAGTGCTTTGTATGCTGTGCTTTGAATCTTCATTCAGAATAGTAAATTCTCCATGCAGTGCAATCTCATTAGGGTACAAACTCACCAAATTTGATTGCCTTTCTGAAAACAGATAGACAAGATAGCTTTGTTTTATTCCACAGTAGGGGCAGATCAAATTCCTCCTTCCAGTGGGTAATTCTCATCCAAAGTAGATGTTACAAAACACAGGAATAAAGGAAATAGCAGCGCAATCATGTAATTCCATAAAACAACCAATTTGTATTCCTTTAAAATCCTACTTACAAGCTATTTTTCAGCTTGTCTCAGAGCCGCCGGGACTCACAATGTGGGCAGCTTCCGGCTATAGCTCTTCTAAACCTCCGGTATTTGCTCTTTGTCTATACCGACTTGACAGCCTGCATACTCAGATTGAACCACACCCCAACGACATTTTGTCTGTAGAGGACTTTCTCAAGAAAATCTTGTTGCTTGCATTGAGCACTTTATCACAGTTTAATTTTGAAATGCTATTATCATTTATTCTTATGTACAGTGTGGTTTAGTACACAGCACTCCATGAAAGACTGGGTCTGCATATTTTGTATATAAATTGGAATTCGCTGACATCATGTCATCAGACAGCATAATTAATGTTGCTGATCTATATCTTTAAAACACTATGTTGTCATTGCTTTATTTGCTGTAAAACATTTGACAATTTCCTACTTACCCTACATTCTCTCTCCCACTGCTCTGTTAAGAAGCAAAACAACATACCTTATACTTCCAGGCATGGTGGCATATGAGAGAGTATGTGGCTTACTCCCCTTTAACCCACTTGATAGCTTGAGTCTCTTCTCCATGTATACTTAACATGGACCTATGTTGTGTAAACCAAGCCAAAATAATTAAAACAGGGAGCTAAGGACTAGCCACTAGTATTGCCTTGGGGTCTGACACCAGCTTATGGCTACCTCAACATATATTACAAAATACATAATATGAAAAGACAGCTTGGTACCCCCCCTAACTACCCTCCTCCCCCATACCCATGATGAACCCAACCACCCTCCCCTGGCCCAACCCCCCCCGGACAATTCCCTATTGTACCCCACCACCTAAAAGACCAATGAGGCCTGTCTGCTACTGAAGACCCTGGAATCGCAATGCTCCCAAGCAACTAAACAGTATATTCCACGATGGGCTGAGCATGTATTGTGCTACAAGGCATACCAGGCATGTTGACCACTGCACTAGCAGTTTAGGAAAGATTGAATATTTAATTGTTTCTTCTCTGAGCCCCAAAACACATCTGTTTCCTATTTAATACCATGCCTCACCACCAGCAAATGCTACTGTAGTGCAACTCCCATAGGTGCTGCAGGAATATTGTCCAGGTTTTCTCCAGATGTTCTTGTCCTGCAGTCAGGCACACAAGCTCAGTCACACACAAGGACCAGTCTATTTTTGTTATTTTTATTTTTGGAGAACTTGAATAGGGTTAAGGGAATTAAGTGGGATGCACCAAAGAAACAAGAACTATGTACAACTTGAGGACTATGTATTTATTTTTCTATAAAAGCTGTAGTAAAGTCCATGCTGGTAACAAGCAGTGGACTTAGTTTAAATGGGCTGTAAAGTCTCGTTGCCTCCTTCCAACTTTCAAGCAATGCCTATCTCCAGTGATACCATACCAGATTTTCAGCAGACAGCCCTTCAGTCAGTTGATTGGTTGCTAAAGATTACAGCACATCATCTCTTCACTGCCTGCACACCATGAACTGGGAAGGTGAGGGACCCATCAATAGACCAAAATCTCCTAGGGATCCTAGGACTCCCAGGATCAGTGACAATGCTGGTGGAGGGGGTGTGATCAGTGCCAATTTTTGGGGGTTGATGGGATCAGTGTCAGTGGTGGGGGGATGGATTAGTTAGGAGGCAGTACACTGTGACAAATTCTGAATCATATAGAGCAAAGCTAGAAACTCTTGGCAAGCATATAGTGGGGGACTCTACACTGACCACCAATATAATGGGGAATTCACAATAACCACCAATGCGAGGGGGCATTTACACCGACCACCAATGTAAGGGGGATTTGCACTGACCACCATGTAACGGGGAATTTTATGCCACCCACCAATATAAAGAGGGATTTCTACACTAACACCACTAATATGAGCATTTACACCAACCACCAGTGTAAGGGGGAATATACAATGACCCCCATGTAAGAAGGAATTTACACTGATAACCATTGTCAAGGAGATTTGTACTGACCACAAATGTAAGGCGACACTTTTACACCGACCACCAATGTTAGGGGGGATTTTCACTGACTACCAATGTAAAGGGGAATTTACACTGACCACCCGTGTAATGGCAATTCTGCACTTACAACCAATATAAAGGGAAATGTACACTGATCACCAATGTAATGAAGAATTTACATTGACAACAAATGAAATGGGGGATTTTACATCAACAACCAATAAAGGGGGTTTCTACACTGGCCAACAATGTAAGGGGGATTTGCACTCACCACTAACGTAAAGGGGGCTTCTTCATGGACCACCAATGTAAGGGAGGATTCAAAACCATTTTTTTTACCAATATAAAGTGGAGTTTCTACACTGGCCACCCATGTAATGGGGATTTACACTGACCACAAATGTAATAGGAGCATTCACAGTAACCACCAATGTAAGGAGGGGTTTGCACTGACCACCAATGTTAGGTGGACCTTCACACTGGCCACTAGTGTGAATGAAAGGATAGTACACCAAGCCCCAATGTAATGAGAATATTTACACTGACCACCAATGTAACTGAGACATTTACCTTGCGTTCAAATTTGTGTGTGACGGGATGCATGCAAAATCGCTTTCCTGACTCCACAGAAACATGGTGCCCTTTAGCAGATAAACAGCAGTGCCATTAATTGTTAAACACACCCTCACACATCTGCTGAGATGTGCATATTCACATGCACCAAAATTCAGGGTGCTGTGGCACCATGTTATTTTGAAAAAGGGTTCCATCTCCAATTTTCTTACATTTGCAGAACAGGCTGCTGTTAAGCTTAATGTCCCTTTACCTTCCCAGTGAGCAGCATTCAGCAGAAGTGATGGTGATTATGACCTTGGGGGGGGCATGATATAGATAAGAATGGTGCCTCTATTTGGGGGGCGTGGCTAGCCGGCGCTGAAGATGGACGCCTGAAACAGAGCTCTACAGCCTGAGGAGAGCACTTCACAGCACACAGACAGCCCAGGTCTGTATAAACTGACAGAAACTGCTGACACACTAACTGGGGACACAAGGAACCATGTCCCACAAGAGGGTGACCGAACGGCAGCCTACAAAGCTGACAGCCTTCTTCTTCAAGCCGGCGGGGAAGGAGGGAGACGGACATGATGGCGCCGAAACCACCGTTGCAACGAACGCTCGGATCGCCGCGAGGCATACACGGACCTCCCAGACGAGGTTCCAGGAGACACAGATACCTCAGCCCTCCACTCACCGCCTACACAAGACGACTCAGGGGGGGAAAATAACACGGGCAGCCCTGCCAAAGCCCGCATGAGACTGGATGCCCTGCAATCTCCGCTACAAACATCCAGACCGCCACTTGAGTCCCAGGCTGCTATTCCCTTACTAACCCACCAGGCCTTAGCTAATCCAATGGCGAATTTCCCAACTACAGGCCAACCAGTGATCGACACCACTCTTAAAGTGATGCTGGTATCCCTCCAGACTTCTCTAATGACAGATCTGGCATCTCTCTTCACTAAAATGTCGACGGACATCCGCAACATGGACGGCAGAGTGACGCATATTGAACAAAGCATGGAGACATGCTCCACTACAGTCAATGCTATAATTGACACATATGAAGAAGTCAGGGAGGAACAGGAGTGGGTGCGAGCCAAACTCGCAGATTTAGAAGATAGGTCCCGCAGGAATAATGTTAAGCTAAGGGGGGTCCCCGAATCAATATTGCCTGCAGACCTCCCCAACTACGCCAAAGAACTGATGTGCACCCTTATACCGGAGGCGTCCCCCGCGACATCATTATTGACAGGATCCACAGGATCGCCAAGCCCTCACACCTGGCAGCTTCAATTCCCAGAGATGTGCTAATGAGAGTACACTTTTACCACATCAAGGAAAAGCTGTTACTCAATGCCAGGAAGATCAACTCCCTGCCCCCACCGTACGCAAATATCCAACTTCTCCCTGACCTCTCCAATATACCCTTCAACTACGGAGGTACCCCAACCCCATCACTAAGGGGCTGAACAATCACAAGATCCAATATAAATGGAGATACCCGGCAACCCTCATCATCACCAGGAATGGAGCATCTCACGTAATTAACAACCTATCCTCTGGGCTCCAACTCCTACACACCTGGGGCATCATCATTACACAACCTGACGACACAGCTTCTTCGCCTCCTCCTCGAACCCTGCGACAACGACACCAACCACCACAACGTCAGCTGGGAAAGAATGCACATAACTTCAACACTTGAAAAAAAAAGTGACACCTGGGCCTTAAAAGGGGAGACCCCGAGTGACTGGGGACTCACTTTGCCCCCAGACCTCGTGTCTCTCCAAGCTCGACAAGACCTCACATGAAGCTCTCCCTGGCTGCAGATCCTGCATCTACCAATCTTCTCTGCTATAGACTGATTACCCCCAATCGTTTGGTAATTCAGCCGTGTTAAGCTCTTGTTTTGTTTTTTTTTTCTTTTTGTCAACAGATCTTACAGCAAAATACAAGCTAACATAGCTGTTGAAAGTACCGCACAAATCATATCCAGCTGATCGAGTCTCAGCTTGCCAACGTCTCCTCGTACAACCTGTCTATAGACTTAACGGAATATATCAACAGTCATCCTCCAGGAACCCAGTCCACCCTTCAACTCCACCGCCAGTCATACAACCCGGACCCACAACTGCGGACATCAATCCTTCACCACCTAACTGTGAGTCTATTCATTCATTTTTATCACCCACAACCAATACACAATGTCCATTAACATACTATCCTTTAATGTGAACGGGCTCAACCACCCGGTTAAGAGACACTCACTGTGGAAAATGGCTCAAAAGCTTCATAGTGACATAGTATGTGTACAAGAGACTCATTTCTCCAAAAATGCTACTCCCTACTGTTCAAATAGCAACTTCCCTCACATCTTCAAAGCCTCACACACCACTAAGACCAGAGGAGTACTTATTGCCGTGAAGAACACAATAGACTTCCACCTCAAGCAAGAAATATCCGACGAGAACGGAAGATTCTTAATCTTAACCTGCACCATAAACAAAACTGACTATACCCTCCTAAACATTTACGCACCCAATGTACGCCAATTGTCATTCATTCGCAGAACTATCCGACTGGCCCAAAGGGTCCAAAAGGGCACCTAATAGTATGCGGAGACTTCAACCTGCCTCCTGATGCAACGCTGGACTCATCGACGCTCTCTAGAAGGAAAGAGTCTCCATTGAAAAACCTTTTGGTAACACAAGATTTATATGACGTGTGGAGATGCCAACACGGGTCAGAGAGAGACTTCACGCATTTCTCTCCACGTCATAACTCTTACTCTAGGATCGACTTGATCCTCACAGACAAATGGATCCTACAGCACATTAGCGCTTCTGTAATCCATGCCGCGACCTGGTCCGACCACGCTCCTGTCACAATTTCCATCTTAAACGCTCCCAACAAAGAAAACACCTATTTGTGGAGAGCCAACAACCACATACTACAACATCCAGAATACAACCCCACAATCTCCTCACAAATTAACGAATTATTTGAATTTAACCGGGGATCGGTGTCGGATCCGGTCGTGGTGTGGAATGCGAACAAAGCATTTATGCGTGGTGTATTGTTGAAATTGTCTTCCCAACATAAAAAGTCAAGATCAAACCAAATCGACCACATCCTGTCCCAAATCACGTCACTTGAAAACATTAACAAATCCGACCCCCACCCTAAACACGCAGCGCAAATTATATCCCTCAGACAAGAACTCAGATTACTGCTGCTAAACTCATACGAACACATGCTAAGAAAATTAAAAGCTTCCTCATATTCGACCTCCAACAAAGCGGGCAAAATGCTAGCTAATAAAATCAAAAATAGAAAAATCAAAACAAAAATCCCACATATTTTTCACCCACACACTAAACAACAATGCACTAACCCTCAAGATATCGCAAACGCGTTTAGTGATTACTACAGAGACCTCTACAATATCAAAAACGCCCTATCCACACATCAGCCCTCCAATAAGGACATTAATGACTTTCTGAGCTCTATCAAACTACCATCCTTAACAGAAACCCAACTACAACAGCTAAACAGCCCCTTTTCAGAGCAAGAAATCCTTGCAACCATTAAATCCATTCCCTTAGGGAAATCACCAGGACCTGACGGATACACAGGCGAATACTTCAAACACTTTGCACACATCCTCACCCCACACCTAGTTAAAGTCTTCAACAAAGCAGCTACTGAAGCTAACTTCCCCAGTGAGACACTAAACGCACTGATCGTCACTCTTCCCAAACCAGGCAAAGAACCAACTACCCCCCAAAATTTCCGCCCAATATCCCTCTTAAACGTTAACTTAAAAATGTATGCCAAAACCATAGCCACACACCTCTTAAATATAATGCCCAACCTTATTCATAAAGATCAAACCGGATTTACAAAAGGCAGGCAAGCAGCTGATGCGACGAGGAAAATGATAAACGTAATACACCGGGTGGAGCTGACAGGAACGCCTTCTCTGCTCCTCTCTTTGGATGCGGAGAAGGCGTTCGATAGAGTCCACTGGAACTATATGCATAATGTTCTTACCAAATTTGGTTTCAGAGATCACATACTCAGAGCAATTATGGCCCTATACTCAGACCCAACGGCACAAGTCCTCGCTGCCGATACACTCTAAAAATCATTCCTCATCACAAATGGGACAAGACAGGGATGCCCCCTTTCCCCTCTTATCTTTAATCTCATAATGGAACCCCTAGCAGAACATATAAGGACTACCCCACACATCACAGGCATCCAAATAGGAAACACACAACACAAAATTAGTCTGTTCGCAGATGACATCATTCTCATGCTCACCAACCCGCCCTCCTCTCTATCGGAAACAATCAAAGTTCTGACCTGGTTCAGCAAAATATCATATTACAAACTGAACATTACCAAATCCCACATCTTAGACATAAAACTGGATGCCACCTCCAAGTTGTGGCTCCAACAGCAATTCCCATTTACCTGGATGGACAATAAAATAGCATACCTAGGCATACAATTAACTAAATCAACCTCCTCCCTTTATGCAGCCAACTTCAAACCTCTCCTCTCCAAATTGAAAGAAGAATCCCAACTCCTAACCAAACATGAACTTACTTGGGCAGGCAGACTAGCAGCATTTAAAATGTTCCACCTGCCCCAAATATTGTACTACTTTAGAACCCTACCTATCCCTATCCCATCAGCATTTTTCAGAGAACTACAAACAATATACAACAAATGTATATGGAAGAACAAAAAACCCAGATGCGCCCACGTCCAACTACTAAAACACAAACTAGCAGGAGGATCAGGGTCAACAGACTTTAAAGACTATTACTTAGCATCTCTTCTAGCCCAAATCCCAGAGTGGCTCCATCACACCCCGCAAACGCAGTGGAGTGTTATGGAACACTCGGCACTACACAAATCCACCCTTAAAAACTGTCTGATGAGCACACCCTTAGGGTCCAACGTGCCCAAGACTCTCCCTCCAACTATGAAAGCAACGGCTTATGCTTGGATCCAACTGACCCAGTCAGAAGTAACTACACCCCTTCAATATGTTCCACACATCCCGTTGGAAACCCTGCAGTTCGTAACACCTGACCTTTCCACACAAACATGTTCCAAGAAAGGGATAACATGCTTTCAGAAACTGATGACCCAAAACCAGATTAAACCTTTCACCCAACTCCAGAAAGAATTTGACCTGCCGGGTACAGAACTATTTACATATCACAGGGTGAAACACTGCATTGAATCACTCCCTAATCCTCTTTATACCATACCACCAAAAGCCTGGGAAATTCTCACAGACCCATTGCTAAAAAAGAAAAAACAATCTCTTCTTTCTACAACATACTTCATGACAAGACCACATTTACCAAAGCCAAACCACACCTACGTTGGGAGGCAGACATAGGATCAACATTCTCAGACACTCAATGGGAAAAGGCATTGCAAACAATTTACAAATCGACCAAATGTGCATCCCTATGGGAACTCACACAAAAAATAACACTTTGTTGGTATCTAACCCCCTCAAAATTAGCTTCATTTAGCCATCAACAAAGCGACACCTGTTGGAGATGCAACTCGGCCAAAGGTGATCTACTCCATATACTTTGGTCCTGCACTAAAATCCGCAGGTTTTGGACCAGCATATTCGAAATTTTAAAAGACATATCAAAATACCATCCACCACAATCTCCGGCTCTCGCACTTTTAAAAATATTTATTGACTCCATACCATCCCCACACAGGCATGTGACAACACACATGCTCCTAGCCTCGAGACTCACCTTGACATCACTATGGAAATCCACCCAAACCCCCACAATTAAGCAAACTCTAGAATTGGTCAGCCTACACCACAACTACGAAACCACAATGGCAGCAAGCCAGAACCGACTCCACAAATCACAAAAAGACTGGAAACCCTGGACTACGTGGCCAAACATGGAGAAATATCTCTAATCCTGTTCCCTACTCATGATCTCTGTTTCCTCTCCCCTCGGATACAAAAGTGATCCCACATGGGGTATCCAGGAAGGAGAGGATATCCACCCATAATCACCATAATACACCAAACACCTATTGGAAACTCGTGTACATTGTTCATGTGGAACAGGTGACTCCGGAAACGTATATAAGCTCTGGCCACCCCTCTTCCTTCACTCCTAGAGGATGTTAAACTGAGACACTTATATACTCAGTGTCTTCAACAGCCTACAAAAGTTTTCTCTTTGATTTGTTTTATTCCACTTATTCACACCAATGTTACCTTGTATTTATATATGCATTTAGTGCAACCGAAAGCTATGCAGCAGACAATGACTGAATTGTCTCTTCCTGTAACTAAATTCATACCAATAAAAATCTTAATGACGAAAAAAAATAAAAAAAGAATGCTGCCTCTATTTACATATCAATGCCACTGACCGCAACTATTTACATATTAATGTTGCCACTATTTACATATAAATGTAGGTTATTTGCATGTAAACACAGGGTCTGCCGGTGGGTCATCTGTATACGACAATAGGATAGATCTTCACACTGAGATATCGGAACACAGCATAGGACTAAAACTTCAAGGAACAAGAGAATTTAAATTGGGATAGTTGGCAAGTATGAGGCAGCTGCTTTGGGCCCAACAACAATGATGGGGCCCTGGGCTGCCTCTTTTGCCCTGTCTTAAAGACAGCCCTGAACACAGCAATTGCAGCCACACTGGGAAGGGAAGAATAAAAAAGGGAAAGGGGGATACTGATGAATGGATTGATTATTCTTATGATAGAGTCTGAACCTGGTCTTTCAATACTCATTTTGTATTACTTGAGTGGTTGTGCTGATAAGTTGGCTATCCATCCATTTTTATAAAGCCCTCTTGCCATTGTCCAAGTAAGATGTGTACAGATTCTATATTTCTCTAATTGCACTAAATATAAGCAATAATGGCCCTCTCCCCCTTTTCTTCTGATATACAGGGAGTGCAGAATTATTAGGCAAGTTGTATTTTTGAGGAATAATTTTATTATTGAACAACAACCATGTTCTCAATGATTCCAAAAACTCATTAATATCAAAGCTGAATATTTTTGGAAGTAGTTTTTAGTTTGTTTTTAGTTGTAGCTATTTTAGGAGGATATCTGTGTGTGCAGGTGACTATTACTGTGCATAATTATTAGGCAACTTAACAAAAAACAAATATATACCCATTTCAATTATTTATTTTCAGCAGTGAAACCAATATAACATCTCAAAATTCACAAATATACATTTCTGACATTCAAAAACAAAACAAAAACAAATAAGTGACCAATATAGCCACCTTTCTTTGCAAGGACACTCAAAAGCCTGCCATCCATGGATTCTGTCAGTGTTT
>BLSH010101487.1:0-20751 GCA_018402905.1 Glandirana rugosa | reverse complement strand
CCTCCTGATAGCAAAAAAGGGCGTACCATAAAAAGGGTTATATAGATATACTAAAAAAAGAAATGGAATCTGTTCACTGCTCGGACGAGGACTACTCACTGTAAGTCAGTGCTTTGCACGCATCTCGGTGGTCGACGGCAGTTTGCGACATGAATTCTTTGTAAAAAATTTTCCAGAAGATCTGGTTGGGGGACGCCCCCATGAACCTCCAGTACCTGTTTGCGTCCAAATAGCTATTACCTTGTAAAATGTATTGGTATAGTTACACTACCTACCCCGTTAGAAAACATATGGTAGTTTACATACGAAACATGAGAACATAGGCATATAGATATATTGGGAAAAATACCATGCGGGAAAAAACGATAGTCCTCCATAATAAAAATTCCCCAAAAAAAACACCAACCTGTTGTATCCATGAACCGTACACACGCAGGCAGGGACGGGGGAAGCCAACAAGGGGCATCCCCAAACGGGAGCTGAGGCGGGATGCATGGCAGCAAGATCCCCCCAGGCAAGCCAACATGCAGGCACGGGCGTCTCCCCCCGTCCCTGCCTGCGTGTGTACGGTTCATGGATACAACAGGTTGGTGTTTTTTTGGGGAATTTTTATTATGGAGGACTATCGTTTTTTCCTGCATGGTATTTTTCCCAATATATCTATATGATTTTTTTCTTTACCTTAGACAAGTGACGAGCCTGCTCCTGATGAGTGACATTCAGTCACGAAACGTGCGTAGAGCCACCAGCTGCCGTCAAACGCTGTACTTAAGAAAATTTTTTTACAAGGTCTTCTAGACCAACCCCCTGTGGGGGTACTTGGAGGTCATGGACAAACGCAGGTTTATCGATAATGGAACATTTTACATAACCATATCAATGTGATGGATGGGGCAATCTTTTGTATACCATCAAATGTATGCTTTGTACTCTTGTATCCATGTACATATATTATATATTGGGTCTGTACTGACCCATTTGAATATTGACTATATGATGTATACTATGAAAATATTGTTCTATTTCTAAAATAAATTGTTTTACCATATCCATCCAGTATTTTTCTCCCACACTCGTGTGTCATATAAAGTCCCAATCCCCTCCCAGTCGGCTTTTTTTAGCTTTCTTTTTATTCACTTTGCTACAATGTAAAGTAGTGAGTGTACAGCTTGTATAACAGTGTAAATTTGCTGTCCCCTCAAAATAACTCAACACACAGCCCTTAATGTTTAAAGCGCTGGCAACAAAAGTGAATACACCCCTAAGTGAAAATGTCCAAATTGGGCCCAAAGTGTCAATATTTTATGTCACTACCATTATTTTCCAGCACTGCCTTAACCCTCTTGGGCATGGAGTTCACCAGATCTTCACAGGTTGCCACTGGAGTCCTCTTCCACTCCTCCATGATGACATCACAGGGCTGGTGGATGTTAGAGACCTTGCACTCCTCCACCTTCCATTTGAGGATGCCCCACAGATGCTCAATAAGGTTTAGGTCTGGGGACATGCTTGGTCAGTCCATCGCCTTTACCCTCAGTTTCTTTAGCAAGGCATTGGACGTCTTGGAGGTGTCTTTTGGGGTCGTTATCATGTTGGAATACTGCCCTGCGGCCCAGTCTCCGAAGGGAGGGAATCATGCTCTGCTTCTTGCCTTTCAGGCCAGGAACAGCAAGTGTATGTGCAGGAAAGAGGAAGGAGAAGAGTAACAGTGCCACGTACCTGATGGTAGAGTCTGACTTATGCAATAGGCAACCTCTCTTATGGCCCTGGTTCCAGAACCCCTGGTAGAGCAGACAGGGAGTGCTATAGCGCAGGGGGGCATGAGGGCTGGATCGGACATAGATGGCGGAGAGATGTTATCCAGAGGTTCGTGCGAGACTAAAGAGTAGTGGTACGGGCCGGGGCAATAACAGAGCAGTACAGGAGGAGCGGGTGGTCGGGTGCAGGCAAGTTAGGCAACAGACGGGCAACTGAAGTACAAAAGGGTCAGGCAGGAGAATGGTCGTAGGCAAGCTGGGAGTCAGTGCAGGCAGAGTTCAAGCAGATACAGGGTCAAGCCGGGTCACAGGTAAACAGGAAATCTCAGAAAGGATCGCTTTGGAACACGAGCGCTGTAGAATGGACAGCACTGGTTGCAGGGTGCTGTCCGCTTAAATGTGCCATTTTGGCGCCAATGCCGGCACACAGGCACGCGCACAGGCATTCCAATAGCCACAGATGTTTCCTTACATTGCCCCCCCAAGGGGCAGCCTCTGGCATGGATATGGTCCTCAGGTTCCCGTGAGCTTTCCTCGGTTCCATTTGACCAAGAACTGGGTGGAACCACCCCTTTTTCTGCAATTGAGGATGGCTTCCACCTCAAACTCTTCCTCACCATCCACAAGGATCGCCTCTGGTGGAGCTGTCCTCCGATCGGGGAAGGGGTCCTAGATCACGGGTTTTAGCAGGGTGACATGGAACACTGGATGGACCTGCAGGGATGGTGGAAGATTCAATTCATACATCACCATGTTAATTCTTCTGTTCACGGGGAAAGGGCCAATGAATCCTGAGCCCAGTTTTTTTTTTCCACAATAGTTTTTATTAAGGTTTTCAGTATACATAACAAAGACGTGCATAACATAGTGAGATATACATTCTAATGCATGTCATAATCCAGTCTATGAACCGATTGGCAAGAACCCGCAAATGGGTAACTTTGTCTAGACTCATTGGTGGCCATGAGTCAGCGGGGAACAGATACACAACACAGCATATAAAGAGGCAGGGGGTGAGAGGCGTGGGGGGACCAACCCCCCGCGGGGGATGGCCCTCCCACAGCCCACAAGACAGCAGGTGCCTAGGGCAGATAGTCAATCAACATCACAAATGACAAATTGACAATAGTTGAGGACAGCGTGCACTAGCAGCTCCCTAGGAATCGCTGGTCAAATTGCTAATGTGCACTTGGGGTGATCTAACCAGAGAGTCCACCTCTTTCAAAACTGGGAGATTCGCAGGTGAGCCTTTGCTAACATGAATTCCATAAATCCTTGTTCGTTCAGGGAGGAGAGTACGTCTAATATAGAAGGAGAAGCTTGGGCTTTCCATTTTCTGTCTATAGAGAGTCTAATGGCAACAAGAATGTGGGTCAGCAGAGCGTGTAAGGATGTAGGCCAAGAGTCAAAGTCCAACCCAAACAGGATCAGTTGCGGGGAGAGAGTCACTGGTCCGAGAGTCAAATCTGACAGCAATTTGCTGGTATCCCGCCATAAGGAGCACAGTTTAGAGCATGACCACCAGATATGCAGGCTTGTACCCTTTTGACTGCAGGCCCTCCAGCATTCATCTGTGGCTGAAGAGTATATTTTAGCCAGTTTAGCAGGGACCAGATACCAATTGTGGTATACTTTTTGTACGGTTTCCCAGTGCGTTAGACATTTGGAGAACTTCAGAGGGCGTTGAAGGGCCAGGAGCCATTGCTGCTGTGTGTATGTGTGGAGAAATTGGTGTTCCCATTGTAGCATAGCGTGAGCTTTAGTAGTAGACATGGTGCTGGACAGTAACTTATAGTAGTAGGATATGCCCTTTACTGTGGGGTTGGAATTGCAGTAAAAGCGGAGTGCGAGCCACAGCAATGGGTTCTGTGACCAATTGATTTTAGAAAGTACAGATCGAACACTGAAGTATTTGAATAGGTCTCTGGCTGGAATCCGAAATGTATCCCTCAGTTGTTGGAAGGATAGAAATGTAGCGTTATCATCATATAAGTGGTCCAACGAAGTGATTCCGAGGAGGGACCAGTTGGTTAGAACAATGTTGGGCAAGATAGACTGCAGTGACAACAGCGGCAGAGCTTTAAGTACCACGCGTGAAAGACCTCCTGATGCTTGTAGTACCGAATGCCATGTTCTAATTGTAGCGTTAATCGTGTGAAGAAAGGTGTGTTGCTTATGGTTCTGTATCAAAAGAGCTGAGAGCGTTAGTTTAGGATCTTTTGCTAGGACCGCTTTTTCAATTTGTAGCCAAGGGAATTGAGTCCCTGGGGTCCACCAGCTTTTAGCTTGCTCCAGGATGGTTGCTTTGTAATAGGCCGTGAGATTAGGTGCTCCCATGCCTCCAGAGGAAATTGAGGAACAAAGAGTCGCTCTCTTAAGTCTCGGGTGTTTACCATTCGAAATGAAAGATGAAACCATTGCTTGTAATTTATCTAGTTGAGAACGGAGGAATGGTATAGGTAGTGTCCGGAAGCAGTAAAGTATGTGAGGCAACAAGTACATTTTAGAGAGTGCAATGCGTCCTGCCCATGAGGCCTGAACGTGTTGCAGGTCACGTATGGTCTTTTGAAGCTTGCTCAACAATTGATTATAATTTAATGGTAGAAAGTGAGAGGAAGGCGTGGTCAGAGACATACCCAAGTAAGGAAGTGTGGAATCTGGAGCCCAGGAGAAAGAAAGGTTTTGTTTGATTTTAGGTTCTAAATTGACTCCTAGCATGGCCGACTTGGTGTAGTTAATTTTGTAAAGGGAAGCCTTGCTAAAGAGATCTAGTGTTTGATGCAGATGAGGAAGCGACAGCCGAGGTTCAGTGATTGATATGATCACATCATCCGCATACAGGCCGATTTTGTGATCATAAGTGTCAATGGAGACGCCTTTAATTAGCTCATTGGAGCATATGGAGTGAGCCAAGGGTTCCATGATAAGTGAGAAGATTAACGGTGAAAGGGGGCAACCCTGCCTCGTGCCATTTGAGATTTTGAAAGACTCTGAGAAGATGCCTGAATTGATCACCCTGGCCGTAGGAGCAGAATAGAGGGCCAATACGGCTTTAAGTAGAGGACCAGAGAAGCCAAATTTCACTAAAACTGCTTGCAGGAAATTCCAGTCCACCCTGTCGAACGCCTTCTCTGCATCCAGGGAGATGAACAGAGAAGGCGTTCGCGTATGTTCCACCCATTGGAGTAAACTGATATATCTCCTAGTGCCATCAGATGCTTGCCTTCCGTTCATAAATCCCACTTGATCCGGGTGGACCAAGTGAGAGATAACCGTGGCTATGCGATTCGCAAGTAGTTTGGCAAACAACTTTGTATCCGTATTGAGCAAAGAAATTGTCCTATAACTGGCTGGGTCTTCTGTTGACTTGCCCGGCTTAGGGATGGTGGTTATAGTGGCCTCCAGGGCTTCCTCTGGGATATAACCCGTCCGCAGTGTGTGGTTGAAAGCCTGGCAGAGGAACGGGTTCAATGTTTGCTTAAATAGCTTATAATATTCGTTGCAGAAACCGTCTGGCCCAGGGGCTTTATGCAGTGATAATGTATCTATGGTGCTAGCAATCTCCAGCTCAGTAAAGGGTTCCGAGATGGTGGCCAGTTGGTCGTGGGTGAGGGATGGTAATTTCAGATGCTCTAGAAACTGTGCTATGTCATCTGGGGTGGGCGCCTCAGCTTCTCCCGAGGAGACTAGGTTGTACAGATTGGCATAAAATTGACTGAACCGATCAGCTATGTCTTTAGGATTGGAAAGGCGCTTCCGATCTGTCGAGAGCAGGTATGGGATCTTGGCATGTACTAGGTGCTTTTTTAGCTGTTTTGCTAGGCGCGCCCCTGGTTTGTTATGGTGGGCATAGAAGTTGAGTTTCAATCTTTTCAAGGCTAGGTCAAAATTCGAATGCAAGTGGTCCTGCAGGGACTTCCTAGCGTGAATCAAGCCCTGTTCTAAGGAGGGGGATGGAGTCGCCTTATGTGCTTTTTCGAGGGAGCTGATTTGTTGAAGGAGTTTAACTGTGGTGGCAGTACTTTTCCTTTTCTCCTGGAGCCCAGTTTTTTTGATGGGCAAGACAGTCTCAGGTTCTTGGTTGCCAACCAGACCTGGTCACCTGGTTGTAAGTCCAGTTCCCCACATCTCCTTTTGTCAAAAGCCCTCTTATAGTGCTCCTGTGCCTGAGACAGTGTCTCCTGTAGCAGTTTGTTATTCCTTTCGAGGAATTCCGTTGTCTTTTGTACCACTGGAACTGTGCTTTCCGGGATTAAGTTGGGTATGAACGTGGGGTGATAGCTGAGATTCGCCCAAAATGGAGATTGCTTGGTAGCTGAGTGTATGGTATTGTCGTAGGCGAACTCGGCTATTGGCAGTAGCGAGACCCAGTCGTCCTGAGTAAAAGAGGAGTAGCAGCGGAGGTACTGTTCTAAGGTCTGGTTAGTCCTTTCCGTCCGGCCATTTGTTTGGTGGTGATAGGCAGATGAGAACGCCAATTTGATTCCCAATGCTGTACATAAGGCTTTCCAGACCCGGAATGTGAACTGCACCCCACGATCCGAGATTATGTTAATGGGAATCCCATGAAGTCGAACCACTTCTTTAATGAATGTCCCTGCAGTTTCAACTGTGGTAGGGGTGCCCTTCATGGGAATGAAATTTTGGTAAGGCGGTCCACAATCATGAAGATGGAATTGAACCTTTCAGATGGAGTAGCTCTACTATAATGTCCATTGAGATATGGGACTATGGGCGCTCTGGGATGGGGAGCGGGTTTAACAGACCCCAAGCTTTAGCCAGGCTGCTTTTGTTTTGGGCACAGACTGGACAAGCGCTGACGTATTTTCTGCTGTCCTTGTCAGAGGAGGGCCACCAGAAAGAGTGCGATAGCAGCTCCGCAGTTTTGCTACCTCCAAAATGTCCCGCCAGCTTGTGGTCGTGGCTAAGTTCCAGCACTGTGAGAAGTAGTTCCTTTGGAATGTATATTTTGTTATGGAACCACCACAGCCCGTGCTTCATTGTCAGCCTAGGATCCGAAGACATAGTGGATTCGGCCAGAGATCATCTGATCTGAGTCAGTAAGTCTTCCTGGGTCAGCAGGAAGTGCCAGAAGACAGGATGGTGTCTGGTGGTGTGGACCCTCCTGGTTCACAGAACATCCGAGACAAGGCGTCTGGCTTTACGTTCTTTGACCCGGGCCTGTAGGTGATATGCAGTTGAAAACAAGAGAAGAATAAAGCCCAAGTGCCTGACAGGATTTCATTCTTTTGGCAGTACGTAAGTATTCAAAATTTTGTGGTCGGTTAAGACCATAACAGGTTGTGAAGCTCCTTCCAATAGATACCGCCACTCCTCCAAGGCGGACTTGATGGCTAGGAGTTCCCGATCCCCCATGTCATAATTTTGCTCGGGGGCAGAGAGCTTGCTAAAAGAAAGCAACAGGATGGAGAGAGGTCTTTGGGCCTCGCCTCTGGGAGAGGGCTGCTCCCACTGCAGTCTCCAAAGCATCCACCTCTAGGATGTAGGGCAAGGCAGAATCCAGATGCTTCAAGACAGATGCAGATGTGAATAACTGCTTGAGCTTCAGGAAGGCTTCTTGGGCCTTGGGGGGGCCAGTGGAAATGGGTATTCTGTTTGGTGAGCTGGGTAATGGGTGAGATCACTGCAAATAACCCCTTTATAAACTTCCTGTAAAAGTTGGCGAAGCCTACGAACCGTTGGACCCATTCCTGTCTACTGGAGCTGGCCAATCCAAAATGGCAGAAACCTTCTGTGGGTCCATAGTGACTCTGGTAACCAAAATGATATGGCCCAGGAACGGAATGCTGGAGCATTCGAATGCACACTTTTCAGCCTTGGCATAGAGCCCATGTTGTCGGAGGCGCTGTAAAACACACCTGACGTGCCTGCGATGCTCATCCATTGTGGCAGAGAAAATGAGAATATTGTCCAAGTAGACAATGACGAATTGGTCTAAATAATCCCAGAAAATATCATTCACTAAGTGTTGAAAGGTGGCTGTGGCGTTACAGAGCCCAAAGGGGATTATGGGATATTCATAATAGCTGAACCGTGTTCAGAAGGCTGTCTTCCACTCATCACCCTCCCGGATGCGAATGAGGTTGTAATCCAGCTTGGTGAATACAGTAGCAGAACCGAGACTACCTCCGGCCTACCTCTGGGACTGAAGGTAGAGGATAACGGTTTTTAACTGTGACCTTGTTGAGGTCTCTGTAGTCAATGCAGGGTCGAAGGGAATGGTCCTTCTTTTCCACAAAGAATATCCCTGCTCCTGCCAGGGAATTAGAAGACCGGATGAATCCCTTCATAAGATTCTCATCTAGATAGGCCTTGAGGGCGTTCAGCTCTACCTCAGACAGGGGTTATATCCTGCCAAATGGTACCTCAGCACCAGGCAACAGCTCTATCAGGCAGTCATAAGGCCTGTGAGGTGGAAGTTCATCTGCCCTCTTCTTACTAAACACATCTAAAAACTCGTGGTAGACCGAATGAACAGCTATGCGGGTCTCTGGGTCTGGGTCCACGTCTAGGCATAGCACAGAAGGAGGAACTTTTGAAACAGGCTGCTGGCAGTGGTGCTGACAATAGAGAGAGGATTACTGAACCTCCCCTGTAGGCCAGTTAATGGTGGGGCAGTGAGCCCAGAGCCACGGCAGTCCTAAGATAATAGGGAAGAGAAGAGATGCAATAACGTCCAACAGCAGGTGTTCCAAGTGGCCGTTTGTCATTTTGGCAAGAAGAGGGATGGTTTCGTGGGTGACTGCACCCGATTTAATGGTAGATCCATCAGCCAGGCGGATGACCATCCAGTGGGTCTTAGGTATAAGAGGGATGTGATGCTGCGCTTCAAATGTCAAGTCCAGGAAGCAGCTGCATGCTCCAGAGTCAATGATGGCTGGAACTTGAATACTGCCGCTTGGAAGCTGTAAGAAGAGGAGAAGAACAAGGTGGGTCATAGTATTTGGCAGGGACAAAACTTCTCCTTTTGTAGTGTGGAGCCCCTTACCACACTTGACAGGACCTGACAAGATGTCCGGGGCCTCCGCAGTAGATGCAGAGGTTAAAGATCAGGCATCTGTGTCTCTCCTCTGGGGAGAGTGAAGGGTGTAGGAGTCCAGGCTCCAGCAGGTCTTGTGGGGCTGGTCCCGGGTAGCTGGGTACTCCGGGTAGCATCCAGTGAGGTTGTGCAAATTTTGCAGACCTCTCTGCTCTGCGCTCCCGCAGACGGCAGTCAACCTGGATGTCCAGGTTAATCAGGGCATCCAGAGATCGGGGAACACCAACACGGGCCAGCTCATCTTTGAGCGGCTGTGAGAGACCCAGCCTGAACTGATAACAGACACCACATCGTTGCAGGCCGTATCAGCGCTCCAGCACTGGAACTCCGAGGCATAGTCGTCCGCGTATGGCGGCCTTTCTGTAGAGCGTGGAGAGCAGCCTCTGCGGTGGCAATCTGGTGGGGGTCTTCATTGAGCCAGTCCATGGACTGAAAAAAGAGGTAGAGGTTGGCAGTTTCAGGAGCCTTTTGTTCCAGTAGCCAGTGGAGCCAGGCTTGGGGTTCATCTAGTAACAGAGAAATTACCAGTCCCACCTTGGTGGCTTCCAGGGAAAAGGTGTGGGATTGCAGGAAAAAGCATAGCTCACAAGTATACTGAAAAGCCCAAAACTTCTTACGGTCCCCCGTGAACCATTCGGGCAAGGGCACCTTGGGTCCCCGTGGGCAAGGTGACCATAGTACAGACAGCAGGCTGGCCAGATCTTGATGGAGCTGGCAAGGAGAGCTCCAGGACTCTGCTCTCCAACTGGGTGTACCCTTTTTGTAAGTCCTTCACTGCTTGGGTGAGCCCCGTTAGGTGCATACATAGATCATCCATTGGAGAGGGCCTCTGCACAGACTCGGACTGGCTTTCCATTGCTGTCACGTACCTGATGGTAGAGTCTGACTTATGCGGTAGGCAACCTCTCTTATGGCCCTGGTTCCAGAACCCCTGGTAGAGCAGACTGGGAGTGCTAGGGCACAGGGGGGCACGAGGGCTGGATCGGACACAGATGGTGGTGAGATGTTGTCCAGAGGTTCGTGCAAGACTGAAGAGTAGTGGTACAGGCTGGGACAATAACATGCAGGCAGAGCAGTACAGGAGGAGCAGGCAGTTGGGTGGTTGGGTGCAGGCAGATTCGGCAACAGGTGGGCAACTGAAGTACAGGAGAATGGCCGCAGTCAAGCCGGGTCACGGGTAAACAGGAAATCTCAGAACGGATCGCTACAGAACACTGAAACGCTGTAGAATAGACAGCACTGGTTGCAGGGTGCTGTCAGCCTAAATGGGCCGTTTTGGCAACAATGCCGGCGCGCATTGGGTGCACACACACGCTACGTGCGCCCGTGCACAGGCATTCCAATGACCACAGATGTTTCCTTACAAACGGTCAGCAAGTGTATGTGCTGGAGGAAGGAGTGTATATACGGTCGGTGTATATAGAAGGTCCCGTGATTTGATCCTTAGCCATTCCTCAGTCATCCCTATCCCTATCCAAGTATATCCCCTAAATAAATCAACAAATCAAAGACTCTGGGTGTGTGAAAAATCGTTTGATTGAGTAAAGCGGGCAGGTGGACCACAACCACCAGCCACCCCCAAGGGGGCACATGGCTACATTTGGGGGCTCATTTCCGGGATTCACCTGCAAGGCTGCCAGTTGTTGCCCATAGCAAACGCAAGGGAACTGAGCCAGGGAAATGTAATTGTTTTACTACCAACATGGACTGAACTTAGGGGAAGGACTTGTGTGTTTGCCTGCTTAAATAGTAAATTCCCACAAGTGTGCCATTGTCCATAGCACCCGGGAGCGGTCATCAACTGCTGCTCTTGCCCACTCAGTCACTGCAATCGGTGCCGGGGTGGACACTTGCATTATCCTGAAATTCAGTGACTTTGTTACCATGTACCGTTGCCTGTGGCAACTACGCCGGGCAATCGCGCCCATGGAATACAAATATGTCCTGCGCCATGGTAAGGCCAGACATTACCAACTGGATTATAAATATGCCCAGTGCTCTGCAAAAGCTGGGCATCCTGAACTTTTTGCTCCAACTCCTGCTTATGGTAAAGTATGCCAGGGACTATTATTTTTGTTAAAGGGAGAGACTGTGTTAAAAGTGGATTTTCCAGAAAAACAGTGGCTACTACAAATTACTGTTGCTATCGGCAACCACCAGCAATGTGAGCAAGTCAACAAGTTCTGCTAGTGTCAGCATACCTGCAAAGTTACATCATTCACATAAGGGGTTACAGCTACGTGACATGCTGCAAGCCTGCTTATCAGGACTTTTGGCGTCAGCTCCTCTGGTAACATGGGGCGGCGCCACACCCCGGAAGAGACTCGTCGCTTTCAACCTGTAGTAGACACCGTGTAAGAGAGGAAGGTGGTGGAAGGTGGTTGTCTGTTGCCATCGCTGGCATGGTTGCGGGAAAAGCTGGAGGGGACCCTGATGGACACTGGGGTCTGAGTGGAGTCTCGCGAGGGGACTCGCCCTCAGAGTGAATGGAGGCTGTGCCTGATTTGCCCAAACTGCTGGATTCCAACAGCAGAGGTCACTGCCTGGGCCCGATGTGGCTATTGTAATGAACCATTGACCCGGCTGGTATTGGTGCTGCAGGAGCCACATTGCTATACCGGGGATCTGCAATCAGGACTGTGTCATCCGCAGAAGGCCAGAGTGGGCCTGGAGGCATAACTCAAAGGCGGGGTGGAGTTGCAGCCTGGCGACTCCCCTGCAAAGACAGAGGACAAGAAGGAAGGAACTGCTCGTACTGCCATGCCGGGACCAGCTAAAGTCCCCGATGTGCCAGTCAGCTCGCAACCCCTCGCCATACTCATTCGGAATGAGCCACTGCCAGAGAGGAATTTCCTCAAGTGAGCTGGATGTGAAAGGTGAGGAGCAGGCCTTAAAATTGGGTTCCCCCTAGACTACAGTGTGAGTTTGGGTCACTGAAAAAGCTCACTGAGTGGTCATCCCCTGGGTTGAGTAGCTCTGATGAGGCAGAATGGGAGATCAGAGGGATTAGTGCTCCAGGAGCCCATGCTGGAGGGAGAGAGCCAATGCCCAGTTTGTCAGCTAAAACCTCTGCAGGAGCCCAAGTATATCAGCTGTTTCATTGCAGGCCATCCACTACCCAGACCAGGGCACAAACTTATTGCCAAGCGGTGGTGAGTTCACCTGATGCTGACATTCTCCCTGGAAGACGAAATGCAAGGGAGCTACCGAAATTCTCCAGATTTCAGAGGATGGTGCAGTGGAGGGTAGCCTTGGAGTGGGGCCTGGACTTACCCTATGTCCCACTTCAAACAATGGATGTTGTGGAGAACGCCCAGTCAGAGTGGGAGCACGTCCCTGTTCGGGACTATCTGCATGTCCCAAAGTCAAGGAGAGGGCCAGACAGTGGGGTGTGGTCCCTGTTCCTGGAGATCAAGCAAGAATGGCAATTGGAGAGATCGATATATAGAGACAGGGTGCTGATCGTGAAAGTGGGTCGGCTGACCCAGAGCCACTTTGTCTACACGGAAACAGCAGGAAGGGGGTGAAGGAAATTGTTACTATGTGTGAGGAAGTTTAAAGTGCCACACAGGCTGCCACCAAAGACTGCTGGATAGTGCAGCATGGTCCCTTCTGTTTCTGACAATTACAGGACAAACCAGCTTGCCACCCTGTGCCCCAGTGGAAGAGACTGATCCATTGACAGGACACTTGGGTGAGGTTTGGTTTCTTTTTCAAGCTTCTTTAAAACCTGTTGTTCGGGGAGGGGACCCTCATATCAGGAACCTTAAAGAAGAACTCCTACTATTGACTTTCTTTGTTTCTGCTCCTGCAGTGGGATCATAACCCCTCACGGACAGGGCAGGCAGGTCAAAGAAAAAGTTTGTTGGGCTTGTAGTTCTATTGGGGACTCATAACTCCCTCTCAATGGATGTATTTGTAGATAGTTATAGTTATTTGTTCTAGCTTCTGTTAGGATTTCAAAGATGGGCCTGCTGGTTATCCTCATCCGTCGAGAGTCAAGCCAACTACTAGCCACTACACTACTACTACAACACAGTGGGTCCTCCTTGGCTCAAACATCTGGGAAGTCAGGACAGGGGAAACATAAGAAAGGCACAAGTAATATATGGAATGCAAAACAGACGAAATCTAATGATAATGATGGGGGGACAAGCGATTCATCTGTATCTATGCCTAATCTTCCTATTTTTTCATTTAACCGGTTCCCCACCGCGCGCCGTGTTTTCACGGCGGCAGTGGGGGAGCGCTGCGCGAATCGCTGTAAATAAGCGGCGATTCGCATTTGGCCACCAGGGGGCGCGCGCGCGCGCCCGCCGCACTCCTGGGGAGTGTGCCCGCGGCTTGGGTGGACCCGATGTCCACCGGCGAGCCGCGATGAGCGGCTACAGAGAAAGAACGGGGAACCGCCGATGTAAACACGGCGGTTCCCCGCCCTGTCAGTGGGGCATGAGAGATCTACTGATCCCTGTCACTGGGATCAGTTAGATCTCTCATGCCCATGTTAGCCCAACCCCCCCCCCACAGTAAGAACACACCCAGGGAACACTATTAACCCCTTCACTGCCCCCTGCTGGTTAACCCCTTCATTGCCAATGACATTTATACAGTAATCAGTAGACATTTAAATTTCTGATCGCTGAATAAATGTCATTGGTCCCAAAAAAGTGTCAAAATGTTCCAACATGTCCGCCCCAATATCGCATTACCGCTAAAAATCAGATCGCCCGCATTACTAGTAAAAAATTAAAAAAAAAATAAAAACCCCAGAAATGAATTCTCACCATCCGTAAACGCGGCCACTTTTGCGCAAACCAATCAATAAACGCCGATTGCAATTTTTTTATCGCAAATATGAGGAATTATATAAATCGGCCAAAAACGGTGAAAAAAAATGTTTTTTTATATTTTTTTTTTGGATTTGAATTTTAGCAAAAAGTAAGAAATTTGGGTTTTTTTGCAAAATGGTCGCTCTTCTTTTGTTTATAGCGGCGATCAGAAATGACGCAGAGGCGATCAAATACCACCAAAAGAAAGCTCTATTTGTGGGAAAAAAAGGACGCAAATTTTGTTTGGGTACAACGTCGCACGACCGCGCAGTTGTCAGTTTAAGCGACGCAGCGCCGAATCGCAAAAAGTGCTCTGGTCCTAAAGTGGGAAATTGTTCCGGGGCTGAAGTGGTTAAGCACTCTGTGGATGACAGTCTTCCGCATAATGGTGGTGGTGCTGCAGCTACTCCCCTTTCCCTTTCCACTATTCAAGATGACACTAGGAGAAAAGACCTCAAAGTAAGTAATCCCACTAATACACATTCTCCAAAGACACAGCAGACATTCCCTTTAGGAGAAAAGAAACAGGGGAATCTAGAAACTTATGTGACAAAGGTAAAATAAAAGATGATAGTTTAAAAATTATCAACTAATCCTCACATATACTATCTAATGAGGAAATTGAAGTACTCCAATTGGTCTTAAGTTTTTGCCCCCAACAAATTCTTAACAGGTTTGAAATCATTAAAGACATTAATCTTTTTGCCAGAAAAATCATGCTACATAGGATGCATGACAAGGACTTTGGTGCACCTACTGCATCCCAGCAGGATAAAGAGGCCTGGAAGGATTTCACTATCAATGATTATAGGGCATTAAGAGACCTCATGATGCAATATGAGGAGGGCTGTGTGGAGGGATTGTCCGACTCATCGGAGGGTTCCTCTGATGAGGCGGACACTCCCGCCACATACAAAACTAAATCATCCTACTTTCCATCTTTGCAATTAAATGCCAATATATGGGCCTTTGTACAGAAAGTCGGCTACGACATTCACCATATGTCCATATCTCGGCCACACTCACAAAATCTATGACCTGCACTTAGAAAGGCACTGAGACAATTAGAGACTAACCCTGAGTTAATTATTAAACCATCAGACAAAGGGGGCAACATAGTGGTAATGAATAAAAAACAGTACATTACCATGTGCCAGAAAATTCTTTCCAACCAGGAATGGTACAAACTCATTTCAGAGATTATGTTGCCCAACTTTTACGCAACATTTAGGAAGATCATTAATGAGGCACACTCCATGGCACTTATAGATAAGGACACTCTGGCATTTCTCAACATCAAACACCCGATTACCCCTACTTTCTACACCTTACCAAAGGTCCATAAAGACATGGTGGTCCCGCCGGGAAGGCCAATAGTATCGGGCATTGGGTGTCTGACACGCTAGTGAACTAACTGACAATTATCTTCAACCTTTTGTCATTACATTACCTTCATACATTCAGGATACCAGGGACCTGCTACTTATGGGACTTGCGGTCCCTCGGGATGCTTGGCTTGTCACCATAGATGTTGAAGCTCTTTACAGTTTAATACCCCACGACAAGGGTCTCTGAGTCGTGGGGGAATTTTTGAAAACCAAACCTCATACATCGTGGACCTACAATGCCTTCGTGCTACACTTACTTGAATACATACTGTACCACAATGTATTTGTATTTCGTGGTTCCCATTTCCTCCAGGTGCAGGGGGTGGCGATGGGGATACGCTGTACCCCATTGTACGCAAAACTGTATCTGGGGGGATGGGAACGTGATCTGTTCTTTGGTGAGGACTCGTTGATGTGCCTGTGCCACATCATATCGTGGCACAGGTACATCGACGACATCCTCATGATTTGGGACGGCATACTCGAAGAGCTAAAAACTTTTATGACAATGATATCAGTTAATCAGTACAACCTAAAATTTACCATGGACTGTAGTCAGGAGAAAGTTATGTTTCTTGCCATACAGATTAAAACAGATGGATGTGGCAACTTATTCTCTGATCTATATAGGAAACCCTCCTCAGCGAACACCATATTACATGCTACTAGTTCCCACCCCCGGCCATTGGTCCGGAGCATTCCCTACGGATAGTATCTTAGATTGAAACAAAATTGTTCCAATGAAACAGATTTTCTTAAGAGAGCTGACGAACTGAGATGTAGATTACTCAAGCGGGAATATACTAAAACCTGTCTTAAAAATGCTTTCCGTAGGGCAAGACAAAAAGATAGACATTCTCTTATCCATTGCAATAAACAACAATTGGGTCAGCAACCCACTAGATTGATCACTCGTTACTCATCACAACATACCTCTGTATGAAATGTATTGGCCCACCACTGGCATCTCCTTACGGATGATGCTGTGGTGTCTAAATACATCACCGCTAAACCTACCATCACATTTAGGAGAGCTAAATCTCTTAGGGACCACCTTACAAGAAGCCATCTACCAAAAAGTTCCCGGGATAGTAATACTATAAGATGTGGCACATATAAACGTGGCCAATGTGATTACTGTGAATGGATCTTAGAGGGGGGGCATGTCACACTCCCTAATGGATTGACACGGTCGCCCTCCCATCATATAGACATCTCCATGATTGGAGTAGTCAATATTATGATCTGTAACTGTTGGGCCTTCTATGTGGGAAAGACTCGCAGACCCTTATGGAAGAGGGTGAAAGACCATGTCTACCTATTACGGAATGGGAAGATTGAGTCTGCGATTAGCAGACATGTTGGTATATACCACAACTTTGACCTATTGGTCTTTAGGTTCTACGCATTGGAACATGTCCCCGCATCAGACAGGGGAGGCAAAATAGATTCCAAAGTTCTCAGACTCTAAACTAAATGGATCCTAACCTTACAGGTAACCAAATCACCAGGCTTAAATGAATGTGTGAGCTATAAACCTTTTCTATAGACACACAACACGAGGGCCGTTCCTCCCCTTTGTCAGATTCGATTTTTTGGATTTCTTTGGATCTTTGTGTGTATGGTTTATATACCAAGCAATAAAATCTTTGCATTTCAGTTCTGTCATCAGGCAGCCCTGTGCACGTCCCTATTGGTCTGGAGGGAATGGAGTGGAGTTAGTTTACATTATCAACATCACAGTCACTATCCCTTTTTTTATTTATTTTTTATTATTTTCACATTTATCTTATTTTTTGCATTTTCCCCATATTTTTTCTATTCCTTTTAGACCCAAGGATATGAGAGGCACACCCTGTAGCTGGTGGTTTGTGGTTTCTTTGTTTCTGCTGTTTGCCTCTCCGGGTTGCCTTTGCTCCTGGGGAAACTGGCTGTGTGTTTTGTTCGTCATGTGCGGTGTTTTGTTCCCGTTCTTTTCCCTTCCTGTCCTGTTGGTGTCGGCTGCTGTGGTCTGTCTCTTGGCAGGAGTGCTCACACGTGGACTTTTTTTCTAATGACGTGCAAGACCAGTGCACGTCATGGGAGCCGCCATGGTCCAGCGGTCACCCACAATCCACGTGTTGATGTTTTTCACTCCCACCATTTCCGAACATGCGCGGTGGATCGCATCCTCTGTGCTATTTCTGGAAACGCATCCACCCCACGTCACAATTCAGCCCCTTGGGACAACATGCGTGTGGGAGGAGACCTGTCTAAAGGCGGGAACTATCCTCCATTTAAGGGATTATCATTGCGTCCCAGAGTGTCACGACTAGATGCCCTGGACGCGCTTGGAGACTAGGACCTACCATACGGTGGGGGTCTCTTACCAATACACTAGGTAAGCCCTTTAACACACTCTCTAGCCAGCATGGCCACATATGCATACCTCTCACCCTAACTATCTGCTCCTTTTTATATTTTACATTTGATGGTGACGATAGGTCCAGCTGGATCTTTTCTCTCTTTGAGAGATCCTGACATTGTGGTCTTGTTTATATCTTTTTGAAGGAAGCCTTTACAGGACGTAGGGGCGGCATATTTGAGCTTTCCTTTTGCTGATCCATATTTTCCAAGCATGTCTTCTTGCTTCAGAGAGGTAGGCAACTTACCTTATGTACCCATGTCAGTATGTGTGAGTTACCTAATGCTTTATATACATTGCAGGGTTCGATGTAGACACTGTATGTGTGCACTAGCAGGACCAGTTTTAGGTATTTAGGATGTGTTTATATACATAGGCTGGGTGAGATTTTTTACCTTTGACATGATATATCTATCTCACTGAAACCTCTGCCTACATCTTTATTTATGTCTCGTAGGACTGTATTTCATGACATTCATTTATCTATAATTGAGTCACTCCCCTGTATAGGACACTATAGTTACTAGTACTTAAACAGTACACATAACATATTTATGTGGACGTCTTATGTCCCATATAGAGTTGAGCTAACACCTGAATGTTCGGGTTCGGCGGGTTAGGCCGAACTTCACGGAAACGTTCGGGTTCGGTACCGAACGTTACCCGAACTTGACCCCGGACCTCAAACCCCATTGAAGTCAATGGGGACCTGAACTTTTCGGCACAAAAATGGCTCTAAAAAAGTCCTGGAAAGTGCTAGAGGGCTGCAAAAGGAAGAAAAATGGGAGATGTTATTAGATCTGCAATCTGTCCCTCAAAGCAGTGGTAATCTCTACCTAGTCCAGTATCAGATCGTTCTGTAATCAGATCGTTCTGTAATGCAGGATGAGAGATGGTTCTGTAATCAGATCATTCTGTAATGCAGGATGAGATGTTATTAGATTTGCAATCTGTCCCTCGAAGCAGTAGTAGTAATCTCTACCTAGTTATTAGATCTGCAATCTGTCCCTCACGGTAGTAGTAGTAATCTCTACCTAGTTATTAGATCTGCAATCTGTCCCTCACAGCGCCGGCAGCATCCTCTCCCCACACTAACCTGAGAGCATGTGACATGCAGCACTGTGACTCCAGCCTCATATAGAGGCTGGGTCACATGATGCACTGGCCAATCACAGCCATGCCATTAGTAGGCATGGCTGTGATGGCTTCTAGGGAAAACCAGTGAAACGCTTGTTGATTGGCTGCCCTGCAGCTATTCAACATGCGTGATAAAATAGCAAAACCCAAAACCCGAACCCAGACTTTTTCTCAAATGTTCGGGTTCGGGACACGGACACCCGAAAGTTCGGTACGGACCCAAAGTTTACAGTTCGGGTTCTCTCAACTCTAGTCCCGTACTGTTTTACTGTTTTACTCCACCCACCCTTTCCCTGTTCTGTTACCATTTTTCTAGTTAGATACTAAGATTTTCATTCTATAAGAATGAGGAGAGTGGTCTTCTTTTCATTCTTTTTTATATCTTTACTATTTATAATTCTGTGCAATTTTCGGTTGCACATATTATATTGTACATTTTCAATGTACAATCTAAGACATGAAATGTGTCAGTATTATTGCAGCCACATTTCCTACCACAGGACTATCTCCTTGTAACTAATTATTAGTTTAGTGACCATTCTATTCTCAATTAAAGAACTACTATGGAGGCATCCCGGACCTTGATAGGTTTCTCCTCAAATAGGGTCTTTTTGGATTTCATTTTCTGTCATTTCTTACACATTTTTTACACATATTAACATGTATTCCCCCCCTGTTTTTTTTCTCTCTCTCCTCCTTAGACCCACATAGTTTTTGGGGGTCACACCAGATCTTTCATGGACATATTTGGACTGCCTGTGCATATAACCACCGGTATGTGTTTACCATTTCTGCCACTCAGGGTCTATATTTATGTGGGTTGGTATGGGGGGTTGCACAATGAAGAAAGGGAATAAGGATAAATCCCTTTTTTCGTAACTATGAAAATCATATAGCTTAAAATCATGATGCATTAATTATATTCTCTTCACTCTGGTTCTTATCCATTATTTTGAATTATATTGTTTTGAATTATATACAACTATATACCCCTATATTAGCCAAACAGGCTAGGACTATACCTTTATAAATTCACAGACAGTGGTAACAAAGTATTTTCTTCATGTATATTTCATTTCTATGGTCTTTATATTCATTAATGTGAACTTTTTTTTACCTAACAAATTACCAGGATAGCCTGAAGAAGATTTTGGCGAAACGCGTAGCGATTCTGGGGTGACTCTGGCTTCGGTCCATGAAGAGACTTTGATCCGTTTTTTGTAGATTAGGTCTTCTACTTTTTTCACGCAATGACCATAGTATTATATGTACTTCTATACATGTCCTCACATGTCATGGATTTTATATGATGAATTGTAATACATATTGATTTTATCACATCCACTGTTGTACCTTCCTATTTGGGAATTTTCAGTGACAGCCCTTAAAGTCCCATTCTTTTTCTTCTTTTCTTTTTTGAGTCTATACAATACTTGCCACTACAAATTATGCGGACAAAGTACTTTTCTTCTGAGGAAAGTGCTTCGGTCCAAGAATGTATATTGTGTTTGTATATGGCTAATTGCAGGGACCTGTAGCTAGGAATGTATTATACTGTACAATGTGAATAATTTACAGATATGGTATAGACATATATTTTTGTCTATTTTTTCCATTGACAGGACACTTGGGTGAGGTTTGCTTTCTTTTTCAAGCTTCTTTAACCACTTCCATACAGGACACTTACACCGACTTCCTTCCCAGACCAATTTTCAGCTTTCAGTGCTCTCACACTTTAAAAGACAATTACTCAGTCATGCTACACTGTACCCACACAAATTTTTTTATCATTTTTTTCTCACAAATAGAGCTTTCTTTTGGTGGTATATAATCACTGCTGGGTTTTTTTATTTTTTCAATATAAGCGAAAAAGTAGCGAAAATTTTGAAAAAAAAACACTTTTTTTAGTTTGTATTGAAAAATTTTGCAAAAAAGTCATTTTTCTTCATACATTTGGGCCATAATTTATACTGCTACGTATCTTTGGTAAAAAATAACCCAAATTATTGAATATTATTTATTCCCTGTGAAAGTTATAGAGTCTACAAGCTATGGTGCAAATCACTGAAAATTGATCACTAGTGTTGAGCGAACCCGGACTGTAACGTTCGGGTCCGTACCGAACTTTAGGGTGTCCGTGGCACGGACCCGGACCCGGACATTTCAAAAATCGTTC
>BLSH010101287.1:558797-580613 GCA_018402905.1 Glandirana rugosa | reverse complement strand
TACTCTCTGAATTCGGTCTTTTAGCCAGTTTTCTATCCATTTACAAATTGATCTTTCCAAGCCTGTAGACTTTACCTTACACATTAGCCGTGTGTGGGGAACGGTGTCAAGGAGGATGAAATATTGCCAAACAAACGCAATGGGATGCATCTGGCCCCCTGGGCCTCAGATTGGGGACCATTGATCTTAACTAACCATTCCACAAACGTTAACTTTATATGTGGCTCAAATGGTCAGCCACACTTTTACATAATATAAAAATCTTTATAACGATTTATTTACTTAATAAGTGTTAAAAATAGACAATCTTAAAACCGTCTTTAGGTAAATCAAATGAGATGAATGTGCATAGGTCGACCTACATGGGATCACCCACTTCCTTCCCTTCCTCTGGAGGAAAAATTATATCATTGGATTATAGTTAATTAAATGTATGATTTCATTATTTTTGATTTAATATAATTCTATGTCTATTTTTGTATATTTTTATAAGCCTTATTTTATTTGTATATGTGAACATCTGAGGTCAAAGGTGTTGGGGAAGCGGGTCATCCTGCAAAACATGACGACCTATGTACATTGATCTCATTTTCAACTTCCTAGAATATTTGATGAAGTTGATTGATGTCATGACCTCTGGATTTGCAAGTTACTAAAAGACCATCTATGTTTAACCATTGTGAATTAAATATATTGTAATAAAGTTTGACCATTTGAGGCATACAGTATATAAAGTCCCAATTTTTGGAATGGTTAATTCAGATTATTATATTGAGCGGTTGTGGTGAGATATTATTGACAACACTGTCCCATATATGTTTCTTTTTATAATGGGTGGTAAGACCATGTAGAGGATTTATAAGACTTCAATTCCTAATGCCCCTCTCAGTCTGTGGCATAATATGTCATATTGTACAGCTTTTTAGAAAAGTGTCAGGATAAGATAGATAGAGGGTAAGGGGGCGATACCTGTGTCCTATTAATTGAATTGAAAATATTGAGTTATGGGAGGGTCCTCCTTGACGACATCATGGAGCTGGTGGATGTTAGAGACCTTGCGCTCCTTCACATTCCATTTGAGGATGCCCCACAGATGCTCAGTAGGGTTTAGGTCTTGAGACATGCTTGGGCAGTCCATCACTTTTACCCTCAGCTTCTTTAGCAAGGCAGTGGTCATTTTGGAGGTGTGTTTGGTGTCATTATCATGTTGGAATACTGCCTTTCAGTCTCTGAAGGGAGGGGATCATGCTTTGCTTCAGTATGTTACAGTACATGTTGCCATTCATAGTTCCCTCAATGAACTGTAGCTCCCCAGTGGAGGCAGCACTCATGCAGCCCCAGACCATGACACTCCCACCACCATGCTTGACTGTAGGCAAGACACACTTGTCTTTGTACTCCTCACCTGGTTGCCACCACACATGCTTGACACCATCTGAACCAAATAAGTTTATCTTGGTCTCATCAGACCACGGGATATGGTTCCAGTAATCTATGTCCTTAGTCTGCTTGTCTTCAGCAAATTGTTTGCGGGCTTTCTTGTGCATCATCTTTAGAAGAGGCTTCCTTCTGGGACAACAGCCATGCAGACCAAATTGATGCAGTGTGCAGGGTATGGTCTGAGCACTGACAGGCTGACCCCCAACCCCTTCAACCTCTGCAGCAATGCTGTCAGCACTCATACGTCTATATCCCAAAAACAACTTCTGGATATGACACTGAGCATGTGCACTCAGCTTCTTTGATCGAACATGACGAGGCCTGTTCTGAGTGGGACCTTTCCTGTTAAACCACTGTATGGTCTTGGCCATCCTGCTGCAGCTCAGTTTCTGGGTCTTGGCAATCTTCTTATAGCCTACGCTATACTTATATAGAGCAAAAATTCTTTTTTTAGATCCTCAGAGAGTTCTTTGCTATGAGGTGCCATGTTGATTGGTTAGATCAGATGTATATGAGTATATATACTTTTATATACTTAGGTGATCGGAGGGATCTGCCACCGGTCACCCTATGACTTGAGAGGGAAGATATCCATCACAGATCTTGTGATTCGAGTCTATGTTTCCTGGCATGGTGCGGTATAGTATATAAAAGTATATATACTCATATACATCTGATCTAACCAATAACCAACCGATAATTTTATACAAAACGGCGGCGCAATGTGCTCTATCTGAGATAGACAGACTCTCAGGGGCTATAAACAAAAATCTCTGACCAAAGTGACCCAGCAATATACAACGTATATCTTATGTCCGAAAGACGCATGTTTATTGAAACGGATCTAAAGCCATATACTCAACTACACAAAAAATAAAAGAGTGATTCCGTTGAATATCTTCCCTGAGGAAGGGTCTATCAGGGACCCAAAACGTTTACGTTGGAGGATCTTGGGACATTAAACATCATCTCCCCTTTGTTGATCAACGGACTACTCCTCATCATCTCTTAAGCTATGTACACACATCTGTATATGGTTAACTTTGTTATATACTCTTTTAGAACTTTGTGATCCGACATACGAATACATGATCTAATTATATGTCATATAGGGTCTATTTTACACAAATTAACCCTAATTTTAAAATTTAAATAAAATATATTTTTTGATATAATTTATAATTATATAATTTATAATTTATAATTAGTGTGGTGGTTTGCTGCCTATTCAAAGTCCCACCAAGGGCGATGATTTTCTTTCTACTGGAGAATAAAATGGAGGTTAATGCAATATTTTCTGTCAAACGATGTTTGCGCAGCAGTCTTTCAAACACAATTTTTTTGGAAAAAATACACTTTAATGAATTAAAAAACAAACTAAACAGTAAAGTTAGCCCCATTTTTTTTTCGTCCAAAAGTTTTGATTACCTGTTTTTGTGTATTTAATATTTAAGATACATAGTTTTTTTTATCTAATTTATACATACAAGTGCACTGATTGGAGGCTTGTTGTGTTGTTTAATAAATGTTTAATTTAAGCAATTTTCTGTATGATTTCTTATTACTTAACTGTTAGATTTTATGAGATAAAGGGGAAAAAAAAGAAAAATCGGCCGAACATAGCGGTCCAAAAAAATCAGTATCTTATATCAGCCATCGGTCGCCCCAATTTCTAAATATCGGCATTGGACAGAGAAGAACCCATATTGGTCTATCTCTACGTCCAGGTTCTTAGTAGGAAGGGGAGATTGGCAAATAGACATTCATAGGTCTGTTTCTTTTACTCAGTGGGACTCGTCATGCTGTTCCTGGGTCTATGGGGTTCACATTGAAGCTTGCAATGTGCTCATCTATCCTCCAATAAAGCTAAAGGAGTGCAAGTCATGCTAGACTCAGAAGAGACAATTTGCACATCACTTTCGGATTCTTAGTAGGAAGGGGAGATCGACAAATGGACATTCACTGGTCTCTCTCTCCTTTACCCGGAGGCACTCACCAAGCCGGTCTTGGGTCAATGGGGTTTACATTAGAGCAATTTTCACATCACTTCCAGGTTCTTAGCAGGAAAGGGAGATTGGCAAACATTCTTTATTCTCCCTCTTCTCTATCCGGCGGCACCCACCATGCCAGTTCTGGGTCGATGGGGTTCACAATAAAGGGGGTCTATGAGGCCCATGAGGTCTCACTTTACTTCCAATTAAGTTAATGGAGTGCAGATTGTGCTCCATTAACTTCTTCCTCAGTCACAGTAGCCAGGGGAAGTTTCAGCCAGACACAGAAGGGACATTTTGCACATCACTGCCGGATTCTTGTTAGAAAGGGGAGATCGGCAAATGGACATTCACAGGTCACTCTCTCCTTTACCTAGCGGCACTCGCCAAGCCGGTCTTGGGTCAATGGGGTTTACATTAAAGCAATTTTCACATCACTTCCAGGTTCTTAGCAGGAAAGGGAGATCGGCAAACATTCATTATTCTCCCTCTTCTCTATCCTGTGGCACCCACCATGCCAGTTCTGGGTCAATGGGGTTCACAATAAAGGGGGTCTATGAGGCCCATGAGGTCTCACTTTACTTCCAATTAAGTTAATGGAGTGCAGATTGTGCTCCATTAACTTCTTACTCAGTCACAGTAGCCAGGGGAAGTTTCAGCCAGACACAGAAGGGACATTTTGCACATCACTGCCGGATTCTTGTTAGGAAGGGGAGATCGGCAAATGGACATTCACAGGTCACTCTCTCCTTTACCCAGCGGCACCTGCCATTCTGGTCCTGGGTCAATGGGGGTCACATTAAAGCTTGCAACGTGCTCAACTACCCTCCAAGGGATGCAAATCGCGCCAGACCCAGAAGGGACAATTTTCACATCACTTCTGAGTTCTTAGTAGGAAAGGGAAATCAGCAAATGGACATTCACAGGTCACTCTCTCCTTTACCCAGCGGCACCTGCCATTCTGGTCCTGGGTCAATGGGGTTCACATTAAAGCTTGCAACGTGCTCAACTACCCTCCAAGGAATGCAAATCGTGCCAGACCCAGAAGGGACAATTTTCACATCACTTCTTAGTAGGAAAGGGAAATCAGCAAATGGACATTCACAGGTCTTGCTCTCTCCTTTACCCGGCGGCACCTGCCATTCTGGTCCCCATGTCATTGGGGTTCACATTAAAGTTTGTAACTTGCTCAACTGCCCTCCAATGAAGCTAAAGGAGTGCAAATTGTGTCAGACACAGAAGAGAAAATTTGCATACCACTTCTGAGTTCTTAGAAGGAAGGGAGATCAGCAGATGGACATTTACTGGTCTCTCTCTCTAATTTACTCGGTGGCACCCACCATGCCGATCACAGGTCATTGGGGTTCACATTAAAGCTTTGATTTTTTTGGCCATGTCCATGAATAATCGAGCCCAAGCAGAATTGCTCATCACTTTAGGTCACATGACCTGCAAAAGCTAACCAATAGGCAAGAACTCCATAGGACACTACAAGCTCCATGCTGGGGCCTTCATTTTATAAATGGGCTGCAAAATACAACACAGAATGTAACAGAAATAGTGATAATAATGAGCATCTCTATATCATTCAGTTAGCAGTTACATGTACTCACAGACGATCTCAGGACAATTTGAAGGAATTATCGCAGGGGCATGATATATGGAGATTCATACTGTAATTTGTAATAATAATGAGATGGATTCAGGTCAATCAATATTTACAGACTTCATTAACAATTTTTATTGTATTTGAGCAGAGTTTCACTTCTTCTGTCAGGTATAATAAAGTAAGCTATTTATTAGTGTAGCAGTGATTAAAGTGAGGTTTTATTGCCGCAATTTCCTGGACCTTCCCAGGACCTTTCCCTGGAATAAGATAACCATTTATGATGCATTTGTTTGAACTGAAATCAGTCAAAGTTTGTAAGCCCAATGAGTTGAACAACGGGTAATACCTTCATTTTGAAGGGAAAGCTTCGTAACTTGGCTTAATAAAATGTGCACTCAGCAAACAGCCGTATTCAATAACATTAAAATGTATGTCCACCCCAACAATACATTCATTTCTCTGTATTGCTTCCCTTGTGTGGAATTTTCTTTGACATTTTTTTTTAACCAGTTCGGCTCTAGAGTGATTTTTTTCATTTTTTGCATACACATTTGTAGCACCTTCTTAGTATAGAGCTGGCTGCTAGGTAAATTTAGTCTGGCTCCCCTGTAATCAGTGGAGCAGGGTTATTTATTTAGGGCTGCTCAGTGGTTCACAGGCTGCTGTTCTCTTCTTCTAGAGCAGGGGTCTCCAAACTGCAGCCCAGGGGCTGGATGCGGCCCTTTTCATGCCTTTATCCGGCCCTTGGAGCACTATTCCTCCTACTGATACCAACAATGAGGCAATATTCCTGCTACTGACATCAACAATAGGGCACTATTCCTCAAAATGACACCAACGATGGTTCACTATTCCTCCCACTGATACCATTAATGGGGCACTATTCCTCTTACTGACACCAACGATGGGGAACTATTCTTCAAAATGATACCAACGATGGTTCATTATTCTTTCCACTGACACCAATGAAGGGGCACTATTCCTCCCACTGACACCAATGATGGGGCACTATTCATCCCACTGACACCAATGAAGGGGCACTATTCCTCCCACTGACACCAATGATGGGGCACTATTCATCCCACTGACACCAATGATGGGGCACTATTCCTCTCACTGATACCAATGATGGGGCACTATTCCTCTCACTGACACCAATGATGGGACACTATTCCTCTCACTGACACCAATGATGGGACACTATTTCTCCCACTGATACCAATGATGGGGCACTATTCCTCCTACTGATACCAATGATGGGGCACTATTCCTCCCACTGATACCAATGATGGGGCACTATTCCTCCCACTGATACCAATGATGGACAATATTCCTCCCACTGACACCAATGATGTGGCACTATTCCTCTCACTGATACCAATGATGGGGCACTATTCCTCCCACTGATACCAATGATGGACAATATTCCTCCCACTGACACCAATGATGTGGCACTATTCCTCCCACTGATACCAATGATGGGACACTATTCCTCCCACTGATACCAATGATGGACAATATTCCTCCCACTGACACCAATGATGTGGCACTATTCCTCCCACTGATACCAATGATGGGGCACTATTCCTCTCACTGATACCAATGATGGACAATATTCCTCCCACTGACACCAATGATGGGGCACTATTCCTCCCACTGATACCAATGATGGGGCACTATTCTTCCCACTGATACCAATGATGGGACACTATTCCTCCCACTGACACCAATTATTGGGCACTATTCCTCCCCCTGACACCAGCAAGGGGGCACTATTCTTCCAACTGACACCAATGATGGACAATATTCCTCCCACTGATACCTATGATGGGACACTATTCCTCCCACTGACACCAATTATGGGGCACTATTCCTCCCCCTGACACCAGCAATGGGGCACTATTTCTCCCACTGACACCAATGATGGGGCACTATTTCTCCCACTGACACCAATGATGGGGCACTATTCCTCTCACTGAAACCAATGATGGGGCACTATTCCTCTCACTGACACCAATGATGGGGCACTATTCCTCCCTGTAGTCCTTGTCACATGCTTGATGAAGGGGTCCTAAGAGGCTTCGAAACGTTGCAATCTGCTGTATTGATGTGATCACTGATTAAAGCTCTGGACCCACTCTGAAGATCCTTGGTGTGCTGTTGACATTCTTTTGCTCTGACTTGACACTGTTCCAGCCAGGGGTCTCTTCAGCACCCACTTATATGCACAGTCATTTCTACTGGAACGTGTGCGTTGGTATCAGTGCGTTACTAGTCCTCCCACTGACACCAACAATGGGACACTATTCCACCTCACTGACAACAAAGATGGGGCATTAGTTCTCCCCCTAATACTAAAGATGCATTGGTTACTCCCCCTGCCCGCAGGCCAATTTCTACTCCCTATTGCCACAGTCCGCCCCCCTCCCCCAAAGTCTGGGGGACACTAAACTGCCCCTTTATGTGGAAACCTCTGTTCTAGATGATTCTAGAAGCATAGTGGATGGAAAAACAGAACATGCAGCCTGAATATTTTTTGGGACTCCAGCCAATCTCTGGGGAGGGGGGTTATGTCCAGAAGAAGGTGGTGAGAGAGCCTACCTGAGCAGAAGGGGTAGTGTTCCAGGCTCCAGGCCTTGAGGAAGACATTAAGGTCCAAGCTAGACTTAGCTGGGGGGCCTATTTTCAGATCTGGGTCCTGGGATCAAGTTGGGTCTGGAGAAGCTCACTGGAGGAAGCCAGGAGGAAATTGGTGGGGAAGAGTCCAGAGCTCCTATAATGGTGTGAGTCTACATCTCCCTCACTATGAAGAGCCTGGTGGATATAGGCAGGAGGCAACCGATGATCCTGTGACTCTGTAACCCTAAATGCTGAAGGAAAGTGACTGTGCAGCTTTTATCTCTGGAAGGAGTTCAGGTCACCGGCAGCATAAAGGTCCTGTGGGACATTCAGTGTGTGCAGTGCAGCCAGAGGTTGAGGAGTCCTCAGGTTATCCAATTCTGCAGTATTCAGGGTATATCATGCTCCCTCTCTCTATTCCAGTTCACCGTTCTAATAAAAACCCAAAAAGAAACCCCTTGACTGTTTTCTGAGCCAGTGGAAGGATTAAGAAAATGCTGGGCACCTGGCTATGTGAGCTCTGTGGGGAAATAGGACTGCGTTCACCAGCGGCTCCGACAAGGGTGCTCTATTCATGTAAAAATTTGCATTTTCGCCATATACTGTAATTACTTAAAACACCCATTTCATAATATAGTTTCAAAAAGCACAGGCCTTGTAGGATAAAAAGTAGTTGCAATTTTTTTATGTTGCACAATATTTGTGCAACTTCCTATGAAACGGGTGTTTTCAGGGTAAAATATAGTAAAATTAATTTTAGCACAAACACACACATTACAATACCCATTTTTTGGGGCAAAATATAAAAGACGGGTTGCTTTGAATAAATAGATAACCAACGTATCAACTCTTAAAATTGTGTGCGCCTGTGATATCGTAAATAACTATGGTACCCAAAAATCTCTATAGGCAACTGATCAAACCGATCACTCACTGTGCTCATTCATAACTGTGTTTACCATGCCTCATGAACAGGAAGCTGCTCAGCACCGAGAACTTTCCATTCATTTAATTTCCAGTGCAGCTGAGGCTGCAAAGAAAGGGAGTGGGGAATCTCTGTCTCAAAGGTGAAACATCAGGGGTCCCAACAGGGCTGTTAAAAAAAAATGTAGAAAATAATAAAAAAATAAAATTGTAAACAATAATAAAAAATAAGTGTAAAAAAAAAATAAAAAATCTACTGACGCCATCCACTGCTCTGCTGATGCCATCCACTGCTCTACTGACACTAACCTCTGTCCTATGGACACCGTCCTCTGCCCTACACAAACTGTCCACTGCCCTACTGATCAACACTGTCAACTTTTAAGGTAGGCTAAGTTTATATTTTTTTATAGTGACATTTGATTTTGTATATTTTTTACTTTTTCCTTACTATTTAGTTAGGCCTTGCTAGCTTATTTTAAATAAAGGGTGCCAAACCCCAGTGATCTCTGATCTCATCCATGATGTGCGGGTAGATCTCCAGCTCCGAAACGTTGCCTACCCCTTTTTTACATGGTGTCACTGGAAAAAAGGACTTTCCGCGTCACCCTGTGTAGGTGATTCAGAAAACTCAGAGGGCCCGGGCAAGGGCCCACCCAGGCTCATCCCTAGCCCTCTGAGTTTCTGGTTTCACCTGCACAGGGTGATGAGGCAACGTTTACATTGGGGCCCACAAGTTGCAAGCTACGCCTATGGACTGGTTGTCTTTACTGGTTGTCAGTTTAGAGTTAACCACAAGCTATGATGCAAGAATTATTGCTCTCACTCTGACATTTACGATGATTCTTCACATATGTGGTGCAATAGCGGTTTACATACATGTATACAACCTGTGCTTCTGTTTGCCTTTGTGGGTGTGTGCAGAGTTATGGAGGCTATGGTTAATTTTTCTGTACATTTAAATATATATATATATTTTTATTTGCTATCACAAGGGGGTTAAAAAACCTGCATTCGACAGGTCACAAGTACTCCTTAAGCCTCGTACACACGGGACGACGATCGTATGACCGATCGGCTCAAATCGTATGTTGGCTGTTGTATCTAGTATACTGATTGCATTACACTATTGTACGACCAAAGAAAGAACGTTCAGGTGCATGCAATTAGTATCCGGCCGTTCCTGACTTCTGAGCATGCGTGTTTAGCACAATGCAACTTGTTGGACCAACTTCTCTGTACACAGGATACAACGGTCGTATGACCGCTTGTTGGTGCTACCAAGTTTTCTAGTTTGCTCATGCAACTCCCGTTGTACGACCGTTGTTCTAATCACGCGTACTAACGATCGATTTCACATACAACGGTCGTTCGTACGACCTGTTGTATACGATCGTCATCCCGTGTGTACGAGGGTTTATGGAGACATTGGAGGTCTAGTAGATCATGCTTGGTTAGCTGCTTCCCTGGCTGTAACTGGAGATGATGAAAACCTTGTAACTTATAGCTTCATTCACCGGTAAATGGGAGGAGATCAAGGAACAACCATTCCTGGATCTCGCCATCCTGAAGCCCTCCAATGTGGTTCCAGGCTCCTGAGAGGAGCAGGATAGCTTGGAAACCATGGGGGAATGTGCCGGCAGGGGGTGACCACACTAATTGCACTGTAAAATTGATCAGGCGGCTATACAACTGCCCATATCACTTTTTCTTACAGTGGAGACCTGGCTGAGCAAAGCGAGCACAAGCCTAAAGCCTCGTACACACGGGACGACGTTCGTACGTACGATTGTCGCAAATCGTATGTTGGATAATGTAACTTGCATACTGACTGCACTACACGATCGTACGACCAAAGAAAGAACGTTCAGGTGCATGTAATTAGCATCCGGCCATTCCTGACTTCTGAGCATGCGTGTTTTGCACAATACAACTTGTTGTACCAACTGCTCTGTACACACGATACAACGGTCGTATGAGCGCTTGTTGGTACAACCAAGTTTTCTAGTCTGCTCATGCAACTCCCTTGTACGACCGTCGTATGTTCGACTGTTCTAATCGCGCATACGAACGATCGATATCGCATACAATGGTCGTTAGTACGACCTGTTGTATACGATCGTCGTCCCGTGTGTACGTGGCATAAGTCTGTTACTGCAGCAATGAGCTTGTGCTTAACCCTTTGATTTCCCAATCATTAGTGGGGGAAAATTAACGGTCATTTTCAATTTCAATGTATTTATTATTTTTTGGTATAAGCAATTAGTACAGATCAAACAGTTCGTATTGCAGGTACAAACAAAGTAATCCAAATACATGGATCAACAATAAAGCAAACTGGTATCCAATAGACACTAAAATGATCAGTCAATATGTGACATTGATACTGGAGTGTATCTGGAGAAAAGTAACAAATCAGTACACAAAGTATTGATATCAAAAGTAGCATAGGACAAGAAGACCAAGATTGTGAGCCAAGATGGAGAAGAAAAGGAGAACAAAAAGGGAGTGGAGGAATGTAGAAGAAGAAAGTAGGAAAGACCTGGTAAGGCCAGTACTATAGGATGAGAGAATGAAAGGAAAGAGAGCGAGGCTGGCGCAGTGGGCGTCCACCACACCAGGTTGGTGAGACAGAGGGGCACACATCAGGGAAGAAGTTGAGTGTGATTCCAGATTCCAGATCTTGTTGAATTTCTTAAAGTTGTTGGTAATGGTGCTTGTCAAATGCACATTAATATAATAACCATCCAACTTGATTTCAACCTCCGAGAAGTAAGTAAACTGCTTCCTCCAAGCTTTAGCGATGATCAGTTTAAAGTCCAAGAGTACATAATGTGCCAATTTGAATTGATTTTTGGTGAGATTTGGAGGTTTGACGTATAGGAGGGCGAACAATAGGCAAATGAACACCAAATAAGTTGTAAAGGAGAGCAAACACTTTAGACCAAAAATGACTTAGCATTGGACTGGTCAATTGACGGTCATTTTGAACCGCAGTGATGAGAGAATTTGAAGGAGCGTGATAAAACTTTTTTTCTCAAGCGAACAAAGTCCATTCCTTCCTAAATCAAATGTTGAACGCAAATGGAAGTTTTGAAGTTTTGACATATGTTTGAATGCCATTCATCAAGTACTCAAAATGTACTGAGGATTTTTGTATGGACATTTGTTCCAAAATTGACTAGTGTATGGTCAGCTTTACAAACATTCTGTCCTGGCATGACCATGCTATCCATCTTTAATACAGTATAGGTTGTCATACTAGGACAGGAGGTGCCTTGTTGGCAGGATCGCCAGGTGAAAATAATGGAAGAAAGATCTGGAAAAAGAAAACTATATATAACTTTACAAATGTAGGGATTTCTTTACACTTGCAATGCCCCCAGAAGAGCTTTCTGCATTGGTCATTCATTAGAGGGCATTTAACAGGTGATGAAGAGACCTTATGTTACCTCCTTACCACTTGTTTTAATCCCCGAAAAACCTGCACCACATTGTTGTGCATTCCACACCATTGCGGGGCGGTAATGGCCTTTTGCCCCATTCAGGTGAATTGGTTGCATGTGACGGGTGATATTGCCCACCGAGTGCAACAGAGGGTACAAGTCTTGCTGCACCATGAAGCAAAGCTACGAGGTGAAGGCATGTGAACACCTCCATCCACTGCCTTTGCAGCTTAAGGGGGGGGGGGCATAAAAATGCAGCTTAGTCACGTCTTTTTACCCCTTCCTCCCCCCTCAAATGTAAACCAGTCATTAAAGCACCAGGGATGGTACTTGACCAGAAAGAAAAATATTCTGCTGGCTGAAGTGTGGAAATTCAAGGCCTACCCCTGCAGTGGTTATCTTCCGGTGCTGCAGGGGTTAATGTGAGTGGCTGCGCCTGTGACAGGCACTCATCAAGTGCCCCCCCCCCCACTCTATTCATAAAAACCATACTATCCTTTTCCACAATGAAAAACGCTCTATGAAAGGAGGATGAAAGAAAGGTTTGTCTCCTCCAATCACAGAGTGATTTCCATTGAGGGTACTGAGGCTTCTTTGAATGGAGCACAGGAGTAAAAATGGTGAGCATAGTTGGCACTTGATGAGTGCCTGTCACAGTTGCAGCCGCAGCACCAAAAGATCTTTGTTTCAGGGGTTTCCAGGGGCAGAGAACTTCAGATTTTAACCAAACATAACAGTCACCAGAAAACAGGACACACTTCATTCACGAGACTGCCGTGCTCTTTCCTGAATTTAGGCGCTTGCTCCCTCAGCATGGTCACCATTCAGGGAACACTTTGTATTTTTTCAATAAATGCAAAGTGTTCTCTGATTGGACAAGGTGGAGATTGTGATGTACCTCCCTGCCTCTCCACCTCATCCAATCATGGAACACTTTGCATTCATTGGCTCCCTGAATGGCACCTGACCTTTTGTGTTCATAACGCAGCGGGACAGCTGCTTGGCGTGGGACACAGAAGCTATTGGTGATCCTTGGAAAAGCAGTGCCTACTGCAGTGATTTCCAGCTTCTAGAGCAGTGGTTCTCAACTCCGGTCCTCGGGACCCACTAACAGGTCAGGTTTGCAGGATAACTGAAATGCATCACAGGTGATATAATTTGCTGCTCAGTGATTGCAGTATTCTAGTCTGCATCTCCCCAAGGTAATACTTAAAATCTAGCCTGTTGGTGGGTCCCGAGGACAGGAGTTGAGAACCACTGTTCTAGAGGGATCTCACAGGTATGGTACAGTATATATACTGTTTAGAGTTACATTGCTCCAACTTGGACCAATGTAACAATGTAAAAATGTCCCTACCTGGAAACTCTTCTTTAACTTCTAGATGTTTCCTATAACAGTGAGAATTATCTAGACAAAATATTTGAGCTAGTCAAGAGGGAAGAATGAAAACTGATATTCCTTTTAAGTGGAGTTGTTTATTTCTCCTTCAATATGTTTGGGAGTCTCAGGAAGAAGAAGGAACCAATTGTCACTATGGTGAAGGAATATGGCTCCTCTAAGATTCTACTACCAACTTTTTCATTTTTAATGAACACAGAGGACTCATTTCGGGTGATCTACACCAGTGGTTCTCAACCCTGTCCTCAAGTACCCCCAACATGCCATGTTTTGGGAATTTCTCTTAGATAAAATAGCTGTCCAAAATACCAAGCCATTGACTCTGATTTAAAGCACCTGTGCAAGATAAAGGAAAACCTTAAAACATGGCCTGTTGGGGGTACTTGAGGACAAGGTTGAGAACCACTGCTCTACACCATCAACGACTTTGACATGAAAATCAAAGTTGTCTTCTTCAACCTGGACTACCTCCGGAAATTGACTGCCCACTAATCAACTACCACACTTAATAACTGGTAAGCTGTAAGATATTAAATGTATGGTTTTGGGTTTAGATATGCTTTGAGAGCATATAATGCGGGTATCAGAGATTATCAACTTTTAACTCAATGAAACATCTCCTTTCTTAACAAACTTATTATAAGTTTGAGCTCTAAACATGTTTCTATACTTCCAAAAAAATAAAATCTGGTCTCTTTTAGAAGATGCGAGGGTTATAAAATATATATATATATATATATATATATATATATATATATATATATATATATATATATATATAGTATCTCACAAAAGTGAGTACGCCCCTCACATTTTTGTAAATATTTTATTCTATCTTTTCATGTGACAACACTGAAGAAATGACACTTTGCTACAATGTAAAGTAGTGAGTGTACAGCTTGTATAACAGTGTAAATTTGCTGTCCCCTCAAAATAACTCAACACATAGCCATTAACCACTTGCCGACTGCGTCATGTAGAAACAAGGCCGCAAGGTGGATTCATTATTCTGGGGGGGCGTACTATAATGTCCTCCCAGAACCGGATCGCGGTAAATGGCCGCTCGCAGCAACCCTTTACCACGTGATCTCTCCGTCAAATGAAGGAGTGATCACATGTAAACAAGCCGGCAGATATCTGGCTTGTGTCTCCCCTCTCTGTACCGATCGGTACAGTGCGGGGGGAAAGGGGAGAGATCTGATGCAGCAGTGCTGTGAGCAGGATCTGCAGTGCCCACATCGCTGCTATGTGCCCATTATGTGCCACTCACCAAGCCATCCATCCAGCCATCCTTATCCATCATCGTCATCGATCCAGTCATCCTCACCCCTCAGCCATCCAGCCATCCTCATCCCTCATCCAGCTATACTCATCCGTGCTCAGTCATTCCCATCCGTGCTCAGCCATCCCTATCAGTGCTCAGTCATCCTCACCCTTGTTCAGTCATCCCCATCCATGCTCAGCCATCCCCATCTGTGCTCAGTCATCCTCATCCTTGTTCAGTCATCCTCATCCATGCTCAACCATCCCCATCCGTGCTCAGTCATCCCCACCCATGCTCAGTAATCCCCATCCGTGCTCAGTCATCCCCATCTGTGCTCATTCACTCCCATCCATGCTCAGTCATCCCTGTCCATGCTCAGTCATCCCCATCCGTGACTACACTGCCCATCAGTGCCACTACACTTCCCATCAGTGCCACTATAGTGCCCATCAGTGCCACTATAGTGCCCATCTGTGCCACTACAGTGCCCATCATTGCCACTACAGTGCCTCACAATAGTGTAATAGGTAGTCAAATTAGATTTGAAATGTATGCCCCTAGAACACCTGATGGTATCGCCATATTCGGGATGAGTAGCAGAATATATTGTGGGGTGTAATTTTTGCTGGGTACATGCTACATGTTAGAAATATTGTATAAATGGACAACTTTGTGTAAAAAAAAATGCGTTTTCAATTTATTTCCCTATTTTCCAAAAACTAGTGGAAAAAATGACATGTTCAAAAGACTCATTATACCTCATAGAATATACGTTGGGGTGTTTACTTTCCAAAATGGGGTCATTTTTTGGGTGTTTCCATTGTCCAGGTGCTCCAGGGCCTTCAAAAGTGCAAGAGGTAGTCAGGAAATTATATGTGTAATTTATGTCCTTAGAACACCCGATGGTTCTCCCTGCATGTTGGGCCTCTGTATGTGGTCAGGCTATGTAAAAGTCTCACACATAGGGTATCGCCATACTCAGGAGGAGTAGCAGAATGTGTTTTGGCATGTAATTTGTGGTATGCATATTCTGGGTGTGAGAAATAACCTGTTAATATGACAATTTTGTGAAAAAAAAAAAGAAAAAAAATCTTCATTTTGCAAAGAATTGTGGGAAAAAATTACAACTTCAAAAAAACTCACCATGCCTCTTTCTAAATACTTTGGAATGTCTACTTTCCAAAAAGGGGTAATTTGGGGAGTATTTGTACTTTCCTGGCTTGTTAGGGTCTCATGAAATTAGGTCGTCAGTACATCAGGTGTGATCAATATTCAGTGAAAAGCACCATAGGTTGTAGACTCTATAACTTTCACAGAGAATAAATAATATCCACTAATTTGTTATTTTTTACCAAAGTTATGCAGCAGTATAAATTTTGTCCAACATTTATGAAGAAAAATTACCAATTTGCAGCAAAAGTTTATATCAGAAACAAAGAAAAATGCATTTTTTTTACAAAATGTGCAGTATTTTTTCATGTATAGAGCAAAAAATAAAAAATCCAGCAGTGATTAAATACCACCAAAAAAAAGCTCTATTTGTGTGAAAAAAGGACAAAAATTGCATATGGGTACAGTGTAGTATGCTTGAGTAATTGTCATTCAAAATGTGAGAGCACTGAAAGCTGAAAATTGCTCTGGTTAGGAAGGGGGTTTAAGTGCCCAGTGGTCAAGTGGTTAAATGTCTAAACCACTGGCAATAAAAGTGAGTACACCCTTAAGTGAAAATGTCCAAATTGGGGCCAATTAGACATTTTCTCTCCCCGGTGTCATGTGACTCGTTAGTGTTACAAGGTCTTAGGTGTGAGTTCAACATGGCACCTCATGGCAAAGATCTCTCAAAACCCAGAAACTGAGCTGCAGCACGGTGGTCAAGACCATACAGCGGTTTAACAGGACAGGTTCCACTCAGAACAACAGGTCTTGCCATGGTCGACCAAAGAAGTTGAGTGCAGTGCTCAGCGTCATATCCATATATCTTTGGGAAATAGACATATGAGTGCTGCCAGCATTGCTGCAGAGGTTGAAGGAGAGGGGGGAGTGAGCCTGTCAGTGCTCAGACCATACGCCCCACACTGCATCTAATTGGTCTGCATGCCATCCCAGAAGGAAGCCTCTTCTAAAGATGATGCACAAGAAAGCCTGCAAACAAGTTTGCTGAAGACAAGCAGACTAAGTAAGGACATGGATTACTGGAACCATGTCCTGTGGTCTCATGAGACCAAGATAAACTTATTTGGTTCAGATGGTGTCAAGTGTGTGTGGCGGAAAACAGGTGAAGAGTACAAATGAATGCCAAAATGTACTTTGACATACTGAAGCAGAGCATGATCCCCTCCCTTCGGAGACTGAGCTGCAAAGCAGTATTCCAACATGATAATGACCCCAAACACACCTCCAAGACAACCACTGCCTTGCTAAAGAAGCTGAGGGTAAAGGTGATGGACTGGCCAAGCATGTCTCCAGACCTAAACCCTATTGAGCATCTGTGGGGCATCCTCAAATGGAAGGTGGAGGAGTGCAAGGTTTCTAATATCCACCAGCTCCGTGATGTCGTCATGGAGGAGTGGAAGAGGGCTCCAGTTGCAACCTGTGAAGCTCTGGTGAACTCCATGCCCAAGAGGGTTAGATTTCAGAAATTTTTGTCCAAATTTTTTTTTGGTATAACCAGGATTCTATTGAACTCTAGGGTTCCTCCAGGGGTTACAAGTGGTTCCTTGAGCTGTGCCTGGTTGACACTATTCCTCCCTTTGGCACTAATTGTTTCCTACTAATACTAATGATGGGGTACTATTCCCCCCCCCCCCAATGATACCAATGATGGGGCACTATTCCTCCCACTGATACCAATGATAAGGCACTATTCTTCCCACTGACACCAATGATGGGGCACTATTCCTGCCACTGACACCAATGATGGGGCACTATTCCTCTCACTAATACCAATGATGGGACACTATTCCTCCCACTGACATCAACGATGGGGCACTGTTACTCCCACTAATACCAATGATGGGGCACTATTCCTCCCACTAATACCAATGATGGGACACTATTCCTCCTACTGACACCAATGATGGGACACTATTCCTCCTACTGACACCAATGATGGGGCACTATTCCTCCCACTGACACCAATGATGGGGCACTAATCATCATTTGATGTTGCCTGCATAGTTCCAGGACCAACAACACTTGGGAAAACCAGCAACATGACACCAATTATCTTTGATTTTTATCTTTGGTTGTATTATTCCGACTGACCAGCAATGTAAGGTGCCATTGACTTTGGAAGAAATGGTTTTAGTAAGGGTTCCTTTGAAGGCTAGAAAAGTATTTTAGGGATTCCCCTGAGCTAAAAAAGGTGATAAAGGTTGTTATAACATATTTAGATAAATCAACAAATTTGGGGGGAAATGCCTCCCCTTTCCTTAGCATCCTTAAGGCTTATGCCATGAATACAATTGGACTAGCGGTAAGATTCAATTAAGATACTTATAACAAAGCTTCATCCAAGATGTCAGATCAATAACTGGTGTCTTTGCTTTCATTGGTTGTCATTGTAGGTGAGCGGAAAGTGTGATGTATGTGCCTACACCCAAAAATGATGGGGTACTATTATTCCCTTTGACTCCAATAATGAGGCATTATTCCTCCCATTGACTCTAATGAGGGTCACTGTTCCTCCCACTGACACCAATGATGGAGATTATTCTTCCCACTAATACTAATACCTCCTACTGCCCACAGGTATTGTGTAATTATTTTACCCCCACTGACCACCAATTCTGAGACATTTTCTACACCCACTGGCCATAACCTGGACCCTCCTAAAGTTTAAAGAACAGTAAACTGGCTGTTTGCTTAGAACATTTGGAGACCTTTGAATTATACAATTGATTTATATGGAAAAAGCCTTATAAAAAATAACCAGAAGTAATTTCCGGGCAATTCAATTAGTAAGAAAATTTTATGTAAACATTTTGTTGGTAGCAAATTGAAACTGCTTTCCACATACTTACTGCAGCAGCTTGTGGTTTAATGGCTTCTCAGTCCAACATCTTTGCAGTGCCCTGACCGACTTAAAATATACGTCTTTTTTTAATCTACAGAAAGAAATAAAAAAATATATATATATTGTGATGATGCTAAGATACCAAGGTTATGTAGTATGTTGTGATATTAACTGCTCGAGTTATCATTTTTCTACAGATGAGATAAGGAGTTGAGAAACAAAGGCAATAAAATGTATCTAAACTCTAAGAATGAAAGAGAAAGTCCACCTTTACTATCAAGAATTACATTTTTAAATTTTCAACATTGACCCTGTATAAGAGTAAAAAAACATATGTACTAGTCCATGGTGTCCAACATTGTCTTGCTTGTAGGGAATGTTCTCCCTACACTGCTCCTCTCCATTCCTGCCTGGACAGAACATAGGCTTAGCACAGACAGATACCTTTGCCAGGTCTATGGGATCTGGCAGAGCCCCACATCATGTCTGTACATGTGCTGGACCTCTTGTGCATGCGCAGACACACCACAGACCCCCACCAGTTAACTGACAGACATCCCGTGCCATTTCTGCACATGCATGTGGGGAGGTGCAGCATGGTGCGGCAGCAATAAACACTCAGAATCACTGATCAGGTTATAGAGACAATGATGTTGGCTCTTTACCATGTAATTAGCTGTGTCCAATCGCAGCTGATCACATGTAAACAAATGCCGGCTGTTGGCATTTCCTTTCCTCAGGGCTGTCACCGTCTAAGAAAAGGAAAGCTGATAACCGTCTTTCCTGTGACAGGGGACATTTACACTGATAATCAGTGCTCTGATTTTCAGTGAAGCCCCATCAGTGCCCATCAGTGCTGCCTATCAGTTCCCAAGTGCCACCTTGTCAGTGCAGCCTCATCAGTGCCTCTTCATCAGTTCCCATTAGTGCAGCTTATCAGTGCCCATCAGTGCTGCCTCATCAATGGCCATCAGTGCCCATCAATTCTGCCTCATCAGTAGCCATCAGTGCCTTTTCATCAGTTCCCATTAGTTCAGCTTATCAGTGCCCATCAATTCTGCCTCATCAGTAGCCATCAGTGCCCATCAGTGCAGCCTTATCAGTGCCCATCAGTGCAGCCTCATCAGTGCATCTTCATCAGTTTCCATTAGTGCAGCCTCATCAATGGCCACCAGTGCACATCAGTGCCGGCTATCAGTGCCCATCAGTGCAGCCTCATCAGTGCCTCTTCATCAGTTCCCATTAGAGCAGCTTATCAGTGCCCATCAGTGCTGCCTCATCAGTGTCCACCAGTGCCCATCAGTGCAGCCTCATCAGTGCCCATCAGTGCAGCCTCATCAATGCCCATCAGTGCAGCCTCATCAGTGCCTCTTCATCAGTTGCCATTAGTGCAGCTTATCAGTGCCCATCAGTGCTGCCTCATTAGTGGCCATTATTGCCCATCAGTGCAGCCTCATCAGTGCCCATCAGTGCAGCATCATCAATGCCCATCAGTGCAGGCTATCAGTGCCCATCACTGCAGCCTCATCAGCCCACAACATTGAAGAAGAAAAATTACTTATTTGCAAGATTTTATAACAGAAACAAAGAAAACATTTTTTTTTCAAAACTTTTTTCGTTTGTTTAGCAGCCAGTATCACAGGTGGGGTGTAGCATGGCCGTGCAATTGTCATTCAAAATGCAACAACACTGAAAGCTGAACATTAGCCTGGACAGGAAGGGGGTGAAAGTGTCCGGAATTGAGGTGGTTAAATTTGCCATTGAAAGCATTCTGTTCAAAAAGTGCAAAGAAGACTCTTGATTCTGACAGAAATTTTGTGAGCTGATAACTGTCTGTGCTCTCTGCCCGTGGTGACAATGAGGCAGATTATTCTTAGCTCTGGAGACTACAGAAGCATGTCCCTCTAAGTCAGCCTTTTTCAATCTGGGTGCCTTCGGGTGTCTTCAGATGTGCCTTGGCAAAATGCCCAGAAACTGCCCAAAAATTGTATACAAGCCAGCAGGTGGATCAAGCCTGCCTATTAGTCACATAAAGCCAAAGGTTTTCATTGTTCACCATTACAACCCTGTAGCCAGGGCCGGCCCTACCATGGGTCCCAGTGGGTCAATTGGACCCAGGCAGCACTTTGAGAGGGGCAGCAAATTGAACCACGGCCGCCTCTCCTTCTCTTCTATTTATCCAGCAAATTGACGAGCAAGATTTTTTTTTTCAGCAGTTTTGTGTGTCATGATGACAACTGCCCCCTGGGCCACACCGCCTGCCCCTAGCCTGTCTATATACTACCCTGGCCCTCCCCTTGGAATTGAACATAATGGTATGTGATATCATTTTGCATATAGACAAGGTGCTGTTGCATGTAAATCTGACTTCCTGATAAATTTAATATTAGCTTTAATTATCATGATATAAAATAATGTATGTGGAGGACTTTTGGTGGGCATGATTTTTTTTTGGAGGGCAGCATTTCATTCTTGGACCCAGGCAGCACAATGTCTTGGGCCAGCCCTGCCTGTAGCCACCAGTATTCTAACAACCAATGACCACATTGGTTGATAAGGAGGATGTTGGGACATTGCTCTAAGTTATGGACAATAGAAGAGGGTCAGGGTGCAAGACGTTGGCCAGTGATGTTTTTTTGTCAATGTAATAAATAATTATGGATATCTCCTATTTTTTTTATTATCAAAGGAAAACTGACCCAAAATAGGAAAAAAAAATATATTTTTTAAAATGTAGCTGTATATTTCTTGTTGCTACCATACCCTACCACCAAAGAACAACCCAAAATGAATTCTCCTGCTCCTGACAATCGCAGATACCACATATGTGTATGTTATTTGTTGTTAGTAACCGTAATACCTCAATAGTGCGCATTTTGTTTTTTTTTTGTTTTTGGTCCAACCAAAAACACACCAACACTGACATTGATGCTAATTTAAAAATAAAAAATCCTGTCCAAAATTTACTGACCCTGACCGTTGACCCTGCCCTTGACACTAACCCTGGCACTGACCTAGATCAAACCTTGATCTAGATATTTTTCTTTACTTTTTATCTATTTACATTTTTTTTATTAACCTTTTTTTTTTTTTTTTTTTTTTGCAAGGA
>BLSH010101287.1:483959-496868 GCA_018402905.1 Glandirana rugosa | reverse complement strand
TTCCGGCCTGCTGGCAATCATCCAACCCCCCTACTATACAAGATTGGTTCAAAATAATTAATAAAATACAAGAAAAAAAGATTTAATTCACCAAACAAACGACACCTCACACAAATTCCAAAACATTTGGGCCTGCTGGCAACATTTCAAAACATCAACGGAATACTCCACACTCACAGCAACCCCGTAAAGGCAAACACAATCTCACCTAATATATAATGACAAACACCTGAAGACACATTTACGAGATGATCCCCATGTCACCTCAAAGTACACACATGAAAAGGAGAAGTCCCTTACCCTACGCAGCCAATACATGGCCGGACACCGTCTCCCCAAGATAATAAGTGATTCGCAAACGCAGTTGACCACCAATGAGACCAAGAATAATATTACCCAAAGGGGTCTTATGGATCATCCCGACAGGCCCCTCCGCGGCGCCCCCGCCCCGCATTCCTGTCCCCCGGCGGGGGTGGTCGGGCGGTCTGGAGGCGCCGTGGGGGGACCCGGGAAAGGCAGAGCACCTTAAACCATGAGAACACGAATCATCCCCCTGGTATTCTCCCAACTCAAGACACAAACGCTAGGATTCTCTAACAAATAACACAATAAAGTTCAATATATGTGGAACTATAATACGAACAGATGTTATTCAATGTTCTTTATAAGGTTGAAAAGTCATACGTATTCAGAAGTCATGTTCTGTTTTTTCTGTACAAATGAAAAGCTGAAAATGTAACACACCTTCTCTTGACATGTATGTATTTTCTTAACATGTTCTCAATAAAATACTTTTGGAAAAAAAAAAAAAAAAAATATTTCTGGGTGGAAATCCGCTTTAAGGACCTGAAGGATTTCCAACTGATTACTGTATAAATGTCATTGGCAGTGAAGGGGTTAACCTGCAGGGGGGGATCTAGGGGGTAACTGTGTTCCCTGGGCGTGTTCTAACTGTGAGGGATCTGGGCTGCCAGGGGCACCAGAGATCTAACTGATCCAAGCAACAGGGATCAGTAGATCTCTTGCATGCCGCCTGACAGAGCGGGGAACCGCCGTGTTTACATCGGCGGATCCCCGTTTTTCTTCGCTGCCAGGTCATCACGGGTAGCCGGCGGTCATCAAATCCACCTGAGCTGCGGCCACACTGCTGCAGAGTGTGGCGGGCATGAGAGCGCGCTGCCGGTGGCACGCTCTCGCCCGCTAGCTGCGCATGAGCGAGCCACTGTTTATAAACGGCGATTCGCGCTACAGCGCCACTCTGCAGCAGGAAATGTACACGAGCCGGTCGGGAATCGGTTAACACAATGCATTTCACGATTTAGGGATTTTTTTGGGAACTTTTGAGGCTTGTAGTTCAATGCTGCAAAAAAGCGAAGGGGAACTACGCTACAGACCAGGCTCTGCTGAAAACATCCGTGGTCGTTGGATACGTGCTCCTCGGTTGGTTAACTTCTGATGCAAGTATCTCTTCATTTTAAACACAGCACACTAAGTTTGTTAAATAATAATTAACCATTCCTCTTATCAATACCATAGAGCTTTAAAATAGTGTAATTTTTTTTTTCTTTTTGCAATCTTTATTGCTTTGGTATAATTATTGGTGTAACAAGAGTTCAACTTTACAGCTTTAACAAACATACGGCTATCATTCATGTAAAGGTGGACTGTGCCCCACAAAAACGTCAGAAATGTCATAAATTGCTTTCTTTGCTTTATTGCTTCTCTGACCGAATCCCGTGTGTTCCTCAACCAACGTACATCTGCGGGGGCATCGTATTTTTTTACGTGAATAACGCATTTAATGCTTCAACTAAGAAACACATCAATGGCACACCTTAGGATGGAGAGCGGAGGCTAAAACACTTGCAGGTATGCCTATATGGATGGGGAATGTTTAAGATTTTTTATAATGTTTATTTTCTTTTAGCTGGGTGGTTTGTCGGTGTGGCAGTTTGCCGTGCGACGTTTGGCCAGGTTTCAGAGCAATTGCTTGGTGCCTTATATTTTTAGCTAAATCTTTGAAATCTGGAAAAGGCACTGGACTAGTTTTTATTTTTCTTTTTTTTTTTTTTTTTTTTAGTTTTTTTTAGTTTTTTTTTTTTTAGTTTTTATTTTTCAACTTTCATTTTTATTAAGTTTTCATGTAGATAAACATTACAGGGTATTGTAAGAATGTTACAAGGGTATTTAAACTTGTTTAACGCATGGCACTGGATTCGTCAACACGTAAAACTAATTCATGAACTTGTTTGGGAGGGATCCCCTCTGTGAGTTGTGACGCAACCCTTACTTATTTGGGGTGATGGTGTTCTTAGATGTGCGTGGATGATTCATGGATGGTGGCTACCCCTTCCCGGCCACCCCAATGGGGACATGCTGTGGCCTGGGATGGGAGGGCACATCCAGTGGTTCAGGGTATGCCAATTTAAGTTTAGTTAGCCTTTGGGTTAGCATAAATGATGAGTCTATCTCGTATTTAAAGCGATTGTATACCCATGGAAGAGGAAAAAAACCCAAAAACCTGCAAGACAATAGCATAATGAGCTAGTATGCACCTATCTCATTATGAAATACTCACCTTGGAACGAAGATCCATTAGGGCTGCTCGGTCCCCTCTGAGGGAGCGGACATCTTCCCTCAGAACTTGCTTGCGGGTACACGGCTCCGGCGCTGTGACTGGCATGCACGCGGGAGCCCGTCTTTCCAGCAAGGTCCAGCGCTATGCGCCGGGCCTTCACCGGGACATTACGGCGCATGCACCGGGACATACATGGCGCATGTGCCATGACGTCGCAGCTGCTTCCAGGGGGAATATCTCCTAAACCGTATAGGTTTAGGAGATATTAATTTTACCTACAGGCAAGCCTTATCATAGGCTTACCTGTAGGTAAAAATCCCTTTGGAGGCTATACAACTGCTTTAATGTGTAAAGAACAAGGTATCTTAATGGTTTTGATGAGATTCCGGTTGGGTCTTGACCTCACAGAATGGGTCCCTATATAAGATAGTGCAGAAGTACTCGTTAACCATTTTTAAGGTGTATCTGTGAGCAGAGTGTATCCATGTCATTGGAATTAACTTATTGTACGTTTGTCTGCTTATATTTAAATAAGATGACACAGATAGGAAAGAGAGAGAAAGTTTCAGCTCGGCTCAAACTTCATAGGAAAATGTGTGCTTTTGACCAGGTGGACCAAGGGTGCCAGTCTTCTTGTGCTTTGGTGAGCTGGCCTGTAGGCACTGGACTAGTTTAATAATCAGAGGCTGTTACAGTTTTTCCTTAAAGGGATTAGGGGGCAGGATAGGGAAAGGGGAAAAAGATGGAGAAAGGGGAAAAGAAAAAAGAATGAGAAGATAATAAAGGGTAGTAATAAAATAAAAAGGTAATAAATCAGAACTGCGTGAAGAAACGGAAAATGTATAGGGAAAGGGAACAGGATGGGGAAAAAGTACAGGATAGGGAAAGGGAACATGCTAGAAAATGAGAAAAGCCATAGGAAAAGGGAACAGGATTGGAAAAAGGAACTGAATAGAGAAAGGGAATGGGCTCAGAAGAAGGGGTCAGATAGGAGACGAGAACAGCATAGGGAAGGGGACAGGTTAGGTAATGAGATCAGGATAGAGAAAGAGAACTGGCATAGGTGTGCACAGCCCATTGCATTAGGGTGAGTACCCCAAAGCTCAAGCTAAGGTTGCCACCTTATCTCTTTATCCACTTCAATAACAGGCACTTAGTACACTTTCTTACCAGACCAATTTTCAGTTTTCAGTGCTGGTGCGCTTTGAATGACAATTGCGCGGTCGTGCGGCGCTGTACCCAGAGCAATTTTTTGTCATTTTGTTCCCACAAATAGAGCTTTCTTTTGGTGGTATTTGATTACCCCTGCTGTTTTTATTTTTTGCGCTACAAATAAAAAAAGACTGAAAATTTTGAAAAAAAAAAATCTCTGTTTCTGTCACAAAACTTTGTAAATAAGTAAATTTTCTCCATCACTGATGGGCACTGATGAGGCTACACTGACGGGCACTGATGAGGCAGTGCTGATTGGCACTGATGAGGCGGCAATCATGAGGTGGCACTGATGATGATGCACTTATATGCAGCAATGATTAGCACTGTTAGGTGGCACTGATAAGCAGCACTGATAGGCACTGATAGGTGGCACTGATATGCAGCACTGACGGCATTGATATGCAGCACTGACGGACACTGATAAGCGGCACTGATGGGCAATCATAGACAGCACTGATTGGCACTCATAGGCGACACTGGGCCCTGATAGATGGCACTGATGGGCACTGATAGGTGGCCACTGGTAGGTGGCATTGGTGGGCACTGATAGGGGCACTGGTACGCACTGATAGGGGCACTGGTGGGCAGATGCACTGATAGGGGCCCACTCCCTGGTGGTCTAGGGTGGCATCTACAGGTGGCACAGAGTGCCATCCATATTGGGCACTATGTCCCTTACCTGGTGGTCTAGGGTGATCTCCCTGGTGGTCCTGGGTGGGCACATCCCTGGCGGTCCCTGGGCACGCTCCCTGGTGGTCTAGTGTGGCGATCCTAGGGGGGCTGTGCTGATAAACCATCAGCACAAACCCCTCTGCCAGGAGAGCAGCCGATCGGCTCTCCACAGCTCAGGTCTGCAGACCCGAGTACAGGAAAAGCCGATAAACCGGCTTTCCTGTGTTACACTGTGACCAGCCGTGATTGGTCACGGCTGATCACATGGTAAAGTGCTTCCCACGGAGCGCTTTACCGAGATCAGTAATGCAGGGGGTCAGACTGACCCCCCCCCACACCACCGATCGTGGCGCCCCCCCCCCCCCCCGGCCGGCATGTTATCCTGAGGACGTCATACGACGCCCAGTCAGGATAACTGAACCACTTCACGGCCGTCATTCTGCATATGGCGGTTGGGAAGTGGTTAAACCCACACACTTATAAATTACACAGGTTCTACACAGGTTATTGCAGATAAATCTGCAAGTGAGTTTAATTACCACCTTAATCAGCCACAGAACCTGTGTAATTCATATGTGTTTGGTTTTAAAGGGATGAGGTGGCAACCCTAGCTCATGCACACATGAGTTGGGTGTGTATGTGTACATATATATCTACTTCCACACTGCCTACCGTATATATTTACGGCGGCAGTGTGGATGCGTCCCGCGAATCACCGTAAATAAATGGCGATTTGCAGAGTCCGGAGGAGTGTGCCCACGGCTCAGGCGGACCTGATGCCCACCGGCGAGCCGTGATGAGCGGCCACAGCCAAGGAGCGGGGAACCGCCGATGTAAACACGGCGGTTCCCCGCCCTGTCAGTGCGGGCGTAGGAGATCTACTGCATTTTCATAGCACTGATCGCTGTATAAATGTCATTGGTCCCAAAAAAGTGTCAAAATGGTCCGACATGTCCACTGCAATATCGCAGTAGCGCTAAAAATCGCAGATCGCCGCCATTACTAGTAAAAAACAAAATAAAAACCCCAGAAATTAATTCTCATCATTCGCAAACGCGGCAACTTTAGCGCAAACCAATCAATAAAAGCCGATTGCAATTTTTTTTACCAAAAATATGAGGAAGAATATAAATCAGCCAAAGCCAATGAAAAAAAATGTTTTTTTATATATTTTTTTGGGATTTGTTTTTTTAGCAAAAAGTAAGAAAAACTATTTTTTTTTTGCAAAATTGTCGCTCTTTTTTTGTTTATAGCAGCGATCAGAAATGACGCAGAGGGGATCAAATACCACCAAAAGAAAGCTCTATTTATGAGGAGAAAAAGGACGTAAATTTTGTTTGGGTAAGACATCGCACGACCGCGCAATTGTCAGTTAAAGCGACGCAGTGCCGAATCGCAAAAAGTGCTCTGGTCCTAACATAGGAATTCCTTCCGGGACTGAAGTGGATATATATATTGTAATGTTATGCGAGGCACCACAATGGATGGGCGATACTTGTTGCCGGGTTACTTTTTTTTTTTCCGGCCACCGTGGCAGAGTTGGTTTCCGGCCCGGTCTTCCTGGTCCACCCAAACCCCTCCCCACCTGCATTTAATGACCAGGAAGAGAACAAAGGGGAGCCCTATCCTGGATCTCAGCGGAAGAAAGCTGAGAGAGCTCAGTGCGCTAATTTGGACTCAAATGAACAAGGTTTGCACTGTGCTTATGTTTTGTGGATGTCGGGGACAGCTCCTCACTGTATAGAGAGGATCCTGTTTGTTTAGTTTAGCGCCAGGCGGAGAAGATTTGTTTTCTGTTTATGTTTGTGTTTTGAACTTGCAAACCTGAAATAATAAACCTGGCAAGCCACCAGATTTTAAAGAAACTGACCTCCATGCTGAATCTTTGCCCTTGAAAAGTGATCCCCACAAGCTAATCTCCCACAATATATATTCCCTATATGCACTTACCAACCGGGCCCCTTTTTTACATTTTTTGGTTACTAGCTAAAAACTGTTTTTTTTGCTCGAAAATTACTTAGAACCCCCAAACATTATATATATATATTTTTTTTTTTTCAAACACCCTACAGAATAAAATGGCGATCGTTGCAATACTTTTTGTCACACGGTATTTGTGCAGCGGTTTTTTTAAAGCGCAATTTTTTTTTAGTTAAAAAATAGGATGACAGTAAAGTTAGCCCATTTTATTTGTATATTGTGAAAGAGGATATTACGCCGAGTAAATAGATACCATACATGACACGGTTGAAAATTTTGCGCACTCGCTGAATGGCGACAAAGTCCAGTAGTTAAAGTCACGCCCGCATATGAAAACGGTGTTCAAACCACACATTTGAGGTATCGCCGCGATCGCCAGAGTGCGAGCAATAATTCTAGCAAAAGACCTCCTCCGTACCTCTAACCTGGTAACTGATAACATTTTTTAAAGCGTCGCCTATGGAAATGTTTAACTACTGGACTTTGTCGCCATTCCTAATAAAATGGGCTAACTTTACTGTCGTCTTATTTTTTAACTAAAAAAAATTGCGCTTTAAAAACCACTGCGCAAATACCGTGTGACAAAAAGTATTGCAACTATCGCCATTTTATTCTCTAGGGTGTTTGAAAAAAAAATATATATATATATAATGTTTGGGAGTTCTAAGTAATTTTCGAGCAAAAAAAACAGTTTTTGTTATCTCCATGTTCCTATACTGTTTCCTCTCCCTGTGTTATCTCAATTTTCCTACCCTATTTACTTTCCCTGTGTTTCCTCCATTTTCCTACCCTGTACCCTTTCCATGTGTTATCTCCATTTTCCTACCCTGTTCCCTGTGTTATCTCCATTTACCTACCCTGTTCCCTTTCATTGTGTTATCTCCATTTTCCTATCTTGTTCCCTTTCCCTGTGTTATCTCCATTTTCATATCGTGTTCCATTTCCCTGTGTTATCTCCATTTTCCTATCCTGTTCCCTTTCCTTGTGTTATCTCCATTTTCCTATCCTGTTCCCTTTCCCTGTGTTATCTCCATTTTCATATTCTGTTCCCTTTCCCTGTGTTATCTCCATTTTCCTATCCCGTTTCCTTTCCCTGCGTTATCTCCATTTTCCTATTCTGTTTCCTTTCCATGTGTTATCTCCATTTTCCTATCATGTTCCCTTTCCATGTGTTATCTCCATTTTCATAAACTGTTTCCTTTGCCTGTGTTATCTCCATTTTCCTATCCTGTTCCCTTTCCTTGTGTTATCTCCATTTTCCTATCCTGTTCCCTTTCCCTGTGTTATCTCCATTTTCATATTCTGTTCCCTTTCCCTGTGTTATCTCCATTTTCCTATCCCGTTTCCTTTCCCTGCGTTATCTCCATTTTCCTATTCTGTTTCCTTTCCATGTGTTATCTCCATTTTCCTATCATGTTCCCTTTCCATGTGTTATCTCCATTTTCATAAACTGTTTCCTTTGCCTGTGTTATCTCCATTTTCCTATCCTGTTCCCTTTCCTTGTGTTATCTCCATTTTCCTATCCTGTTCCCTTTCCCTGTGTTATCTCCATTTTCATATTCTGTTCCCTTTCCCTGTGTTATCTCCATTTTCCTATCCCGTTTCCTTTCCCTGCGTTATCTCCATTTTCCTATTCTGTTTCCTTTCCATGTGTTATCTCCATTTTCCTATCATGTTCCCTTTCCATGTGTTATCTCCATTTTCATAAACTGTTTCCTTTGCCTGTGTTATCTCCATTTTCCTATCCTGTTCCCTTTCCTTGTGTTATCTCCATTATCCTATCCTGTTCCCTTTCCCTGTGTTATCTCCATTTTCATATCCTGTTCCCTTTCCCTGTGTTATCTCCATTTTCCTATCCCGTTTCCTTTCCCTGCGTTATCTCCATTTTCCTATTCTGTTTCCTTTCCATATGTTATCTCCATTTTCCTATCATGTTCCCTTTCCATGTGTTATCTCCGTTTTCATAAACTGTTTCCTTTGCCTGTGTTATCTCCATTTTCCTATCCCATTCCCTATCCCCGTGTTATCTCCATGTTCCTATCTTGTTTGCTTTCCCTGTGTTATCTCTATGTTCCTATCCCATTTCATTTCCCTGTGTTATCTCCATTTTCCTATCCTGTTTCCTTTCCATGTGTTATCTCCATTTTCCTATCCTGTTCCCTTTCTCTGTGTTATCTTCATTTTCCTATCCTGTTCCCTTTCCCTGTGTTATCTCCATGTTCCTATCCTGTTTCCTCTCGCTGTGTTATCTCCCTTTTCCTATCCTGTTCCCTTTCCTTGTGTTATCTCCATTTTCCTATCCTGTTCCCTTTCCTTGTGTTATCTCCATTTTCCTACCCTGTTCCCGTTCCCTGTGTTTTCTCCATTTTCCTATCCTGTCCCCTTTCCCTGTGTTATCTCCATTTTCCTATCCTGTTCCCTTTCCTTGTGTTATCTCCATTTTCCTATCCTGTTCCCTTTTTCTGTGTTATCTCCATTTTCCCATCCTGTTTCCTATCCCTGTGTTATCTCTATGTTCCCATTCCATTTAATTTCCCTGTGTTATCTCCATTTTCCTATCCTGTTTCCTTTCCATATGTTATCTCCATTTTCCTATCCTGTTTCTATCCTGGAGATAACACAGGGAAATTAAATGGAATAGGAACATAGAGACAACGCGGGGAAAGAAAACAGGATGGGAAAATAGAGATAACACAGAAAAAGGGAACAGGATAGGAAAATGGAGAAAACACAGGGAAATGGAACAGGGTAGGAAAATGGAGATAACACATGGAAAGGAAACAGGATAGGAAAATGGAGATAATGCAGGGAAAGGAAACAGGATAGGAAAATGGAGATAACACAGGGAAAGGGAACAGGATATGAAAACAGAGATAAGACAGGGAAAGGGAACAGGATAGGAAAATGGAGATAACATAAGGAAAGGGAACAGGATAGGAAAACGGAGATAACACAGGGAAAGGGGACAGGCTATGAAAATGGAGGAAACACAGGGAAAGGGAACAGGATAGGAAAATGGAGAAAACACAGGGAAAGGGAACAGGGTAGCAAAATGAAGATAACACAAGGAAAGGGAACAGGATAGGAAAATGGAGATAAAACAAGGAAAAGGAACATGATAGGAAAATGGACATAACACAGAGAAAGGGAACAGGATAGGAAAATGGGGTAAACACAGGGAAAGGGAACAGGATAGGAAAATGGAGATAACACAGGCAAAGGAAACAGGATATGAAAATGGAGATAACACATGGAAAGAAAACAGGATATGAAAATGGGGAAAACACAGGGAAAGGGAACAGGATAGGAAATTGGAGATAACACTGGGAAAGGGAACAGGATAGGAAATTGGAGATAACACTGGGAAAGGGAACAGGGTAGGAAAATGGAGATAACACAGGGAAAGGGAACAAGATAGGAAAATGAAGATAACACAGGAAAAGGAAATAGGACAGGAACATGGAGCCAAATACAGAAAGAGAACAGCAAAGGGAAAGGAAATAGTTTAAAAGAAGGGAACAGCATAGGGGAAGGGAGCAGTATAGGTAAAGGGATCAGGATAGAGAAAAGGGAACAAGATAGATCATTAGATACAAAAAAATGGAAAAAGAATCAGGCAAGGTAAAATGATGAGGAACAGAAAGGGGAAATGAGACATGGAAGAGAGAAAGGGTTTGCCATGCATCCTTATATAAATTGCATTGCCTGTCTTTCCTAAAATGTTGCTCTTAGTGTTGGAAATCCTATCCTTATGATGTGTATATATATCTTATCTCTTTATCTCTTTATCTCTTATCTCTTTAGAAGTGACCGACCTGAATATAATATTGCAATATATTCTGCTAATAAAAGAAGTACACAATCTTTCACCTCCCTCCTGGTACTGCTCTACTTGGGATCCCGACCCTTGGCACACCTCCCAACAGTCCAGTGAATCAAGATCATTCCTTGCCCCAACAAATATTTCTGCACTAAGGAACCAGGTCAAGCCTGATCTCAAGCCTACATGTAAGATACCATTACCCGGCAATGTCCTCTTTTAGAAGGAATATTTCCTGGCAAGTTCTATAGAGACAATCTGGACTGGATATGCATTGGAACAGTATACTGCGTAGATGGCGCCTCTTCCTTTTCACTGCGCTGGCTATCCATGGCTTCTACACCAGTCTGCAAAGGAGGATGACCATCGACTTTTGGTAAGGGTTTTTACTGCTTGTGTGCTTTTAACTTCTTTGAAGAAGGCAAGTATACCTGAATCTGATATCATTCATTGAGCTGCTAAGTCAAAATTTCATAAAATTAAAAAACAAAAAAAAAAAACAAAAAAAACAAAAAACCTAAGATAATACTATTTTTAATTATATTTAGAAAGTTTGAGGTTTGGGATATATTTAGGGAAGTTAGTGCCCCTTAAAGTTTTTTCTCTCTTTTTTTTTTTCATTTGTACTGTAGCTTTATGACATGACCTACCTAAATCTGATATCATCGAGCTGCTTAGGCAAGAGTTTTTAAAAATGCAAAAAATAAAACTTTTTAAATAAAATTTTTTATTGAAATTTTACAATTCCAACAAAGTACATACAAAGCGGGAAGTGTATAAAAAGTAGCAAAAGAGAATTAGGATTGTAGAGGGTTAGCAAGGGGACAAGTGCTATGAAAGAGGGTTGGCAATCACATCAAAATATTACACAACATAAGGGAGGCATACAGCGATTTGAGCATAGTGTCTTTAGTCTTGTATCTGTGACCGTGAGTAGACTCTCTGACCAGCTATTCTCCCTCCTCGTCAAGTCCAACAGTGCTGTGGTGGTGCTGAGGTGGAGTCCGAGATAGAGACTGTCAACTTAAGTTCCCCCAAGGAATTGGTAAGATTTGCCTTGGAGTACCAGGCGGTATATTCAAAGGTAACCATAAGTTTGTGATTTTCTGACGTTGAAAAAGAATGTTCTATGAATGCCTTCCAGCAGGAGAAGAACCGTTTGGCAGTGCTGAAGTTCTGTAGTAATGTATCTAGTTTTTCCAGGTAAAGGAGTGACGCCAGGTCTCTCTGAACTACGGCGCGCGATGGTGTACAGTTAGAAGTCCAAGATCGCAGAAGGGCCCTTCTGGCCGTCAGAAGGCAAAGATGCACCCAGGGGGAGATGGACTTACATCCTTAGTGGGGTCGTGGAGGTCTGGGGTAGACACCCAAATAAGCACACCAAAGGGTCTTCCGGTAGTTGTATGGAAGTAGCATCACAGATGAGTTGTAGAATCTTGGTCCAATAGGTTCAGATAGCTGTGCAAGTCCAGAATCGGTGCAAAAGGGAGGTGCTTAAATGTTTTATTTTACATTTTTAATTCACCCACTTTTTGTTGTGACTAAAAAAGTTAAATGATTGGGCCAATGAGGGGCCATTTTTTGGCACAGGTTCAGATCCAATAGGAAGGAGAATCTAGGACTCTCAGTAACCATTTAAAGACGACTTTACTCTTTAAAACTACCAAAAACCACATCAATTTCAATTTCCCTATTGACTTCAACATATTTTACCAAAATTATCATTTCTCCCAGTTTTTACAGACCTTTGGGGTACATTAAAAGCTTCAACTTGAGATCTATTCGTTTCAGGAGCAGCCACCTGCCATCGTAACAATAAAATATTTACAATCCCTAGCTAGAACTCACAGCTAGACTCTTTCTAGAGATACCAGCAGTTGAAAAGTGATTTAGCCCACTGCCATCCACTCATAGCTGAAATCTCAGTTGTGGGAGAAGTGGACTAAAACCTTAACTCATGGGTGCTCAACCTGTAGCCCTCTAGCTGTTGCAGAACTTCAAGTCCTAAGAGGCATTGCAAGGCTGACAGTTAAAAGAATGACTCCCAAAGGCTGGGGCATGATGTAGTTCCGCAACGGCTGGAGGGTCACAGGTTGAACACCCATGCTTAACTACATGTGTGAAAACTTGTTTAAAAAATATTTAAACTTTCCTCTTTATTTAACCGCTTGCCGACCGCTGGTCGGCAATTGACGGCGACAGAATGGCTCTGTAACGCAAATCGCCGTCATACGACGGCGGGCGCGATACAGAGCCATTGTGAGACCGGCCGCCGTTAGCTTCGGCGGCGTGGGCGAGGGACCGGGGGGGGCATGTGTCACTCGCGCGCGCGGAGGCCGCCGCGCGCGCGCGAGTGTTACCGAGACATAGCGCGGGCGGCAGCATACTGCCGCTAAACGCAATGTCTCGGTAAGACAGCGGCAGTTAACGGCTGGTCGCCAGCCGTTCGCCAATTTATTTCTCCTTTCAAATTTATAAAAAATTTGTTCAAAAGTGTGTACATCAATTCGTACCCACAAGTTGGACACTGGGAGGTCGGCAACGCCTTGATGTAGTACGGGGTCGGAAACCCTCAGTAAGAAAATTGACAGTCGGAACGTTACGGAGAATCCTGAACTTCAAGACGTTGTCGATCTCCCGATGT
>BLSH010101287.1:441039-458203 GCA_018402905.1 Glandirana rugosa | reverse complement strand
AGATAATAATAGATGCGATTTAATGTCTAAATTCACCTTTATCACGCTTTCTATTAAGTATTTATTATTTCATTTTAAATTATTATTATTATTTCATGATGTTCTTTTCTCTATGTGTCTGTCATTTGGACCTGTATATGTGTGTCTTTTCACTCCAGATTGTAGGGCATGGGTCTTTGGGCCTAACCTGAATTCTAGGGGGGGGGGTGTGTGACCCTAAGGTTCCTTTGTTCCCTGCCTTGGGGCGGTTCTTTCTTTGGCAGAGCCATTCACCAAATACTTGTTGGTTGGCTTCAGCTGATCATGAGGAGTTGGGTCCACTGGGTCTATTGGCTAGGTGGACCTGAGTGTACCTTACCCCCTATTAGGAGTCTTGCACCCCAGGGAGTCAGAGAAGGGGCCTTCATGGCACACCCTAACTGCACTTTTTTGTACACTTTGGTGTTTAATTTTTGTGCACCACACCATGGGCTTAAAAAAAAACACTGTTTTTAATAGCATGTCCATGCAGCTTTTAACCCCTTCATAAGTGATCTGTCATTGGTCATGTCTGGGGGACACAGCGGGCGACAGATGGCGCCAGAGCGCGGCCCATGGAGCACGCGCAAGGTGCGATCCTGGGAGGACATCATTGGATATCCTATCAGAACAACAGTGCTCCTGCCCAGCCTTCATATTACAATAGGCTGGGCGGGAGCACTGTTGTTCTGGGAGGACGTCGTATGATGTTCTCCCAGAATGGGCCCCATGAGGCATGCTCCAGCTCAATCTGTCACCCACTGTGTCCATCAGACATGGCCAATGACAGATCACTGTACCAGCCCGCTGCCAGTACCATGTGATGGATGTGGCCAATCACAGCAGTTGTACTGGTCACAGTCATCACATGGTAAAGACAGGGCCAATCACAGCCCACCTGTACCATGTGATAAGCTGTGGCCAATCACAGCTAATTACAATAGTAAAAGCGGAAGTATTAAAATTGGTGAAGCGCAATCCTGAATGTGTGAAATACCAAATTTATACTGATAAACTGTCACCTAATGAGTGAAGTGCATAGTGCATGTGCAGTGACACCAACCAATAAATCACATCACACCATCATTTACAATACTTAAGTGTCAAACAACAATTAAATAATGATGCATAAAAAAAAGAAAAAAAGTCCATTCATGTCCAAATTTCAAATCAACAAAGTGCTAGTGCAAAATTGCTAATGGCAGTGTCCATTCATGTGTAAGCTCATAAAGCAAAGTGTTGGTGCATAAATTGCAGATAGCAGTTTGATTGCAAGTGATTAGCAGGACAAGTCTTCAGCGTGACAGCACAACACCCCTACAGCGGTCTCTCTATGTGCTCACCTCCATGTGAGACCCCAGATGGGTCTAGTCGCACATTCCCCTTAGGGACATATCCTCATAGCAAACCGGATGCAGTATGTTCTCCAGAATCAGGGCAAACACATCGGTGGTATGTGGGATGAGAAAAGCTAAATTGTACTTTACCGTTTTAAAATCACTTTATTAAAATAAAACTTGTTGACCTCACATTAGATGGTGTACATACTGCGGTACACACGGGCAACGCATGTATTAGCTAGCCAGGTATGCGGTCCAATGATAATCCCCATCCCTCGGCTGCTCGCATCCAAAACGATTACACCGTGTAAAGCAGTGTGTAGTAACGAGGTCGGAGAGGAGCCTATTGACGTTACTACACAATGCTTTACACGGTGTAATCGTTTTGGATGCGAGCAGCCAAGGGATGGTGATTATCATCGGACCGCACACCCGGCTAGCTAATTTTAATAATTTATTGTATAAGTATTTTGGGTACTGTGTAGGTCAGCCTTTCTCAACCTTTTCAACACAGAGGAACCCTTGAGATAATTCTCCGGTCTCGGGGAACCCCTGCTAAAAATTAAAAGTCTACAACTCATGATGATACATTAGTGTGATGGTCAATGGGAAGAAGGCTCCTTACACTTGTGGTCATTGGGAAGAATTACCCCTTTACAGATAGCTAAAAAGATCAATGGTTTCTTTGGGAATTTATCTGAGAGGTAGAAATTGACCATTGCTAAAGGAACCCCTAGCAACCTCTGGAGGAACCCTGGTTGAGAAACCCTGGTGTAGGTGATTGGCTGCATCCATTTTCAGCACTTTGATTAGTAGCGCAGTATTTTTACCTATTTATAATAGTAAACACTGAATGAGTAGTTTTCATTCAGAAAAAAACTGTTGCTTATAACTGTAAAAGTCACAGTTATAAGCAATCATAGAGTGTAAAAAAAAGAAAGAAAGAAAATTCTGATCTCCTCCCCAGAGTAGTACAGTGTGACTGTGGCAGCACTGTATTGCTATGGTCACTGTATGCAAACAAAATGTAATAAAAAAAAATAATAATTCAAATTTTTTGTGTTTTTTCTTTTTTTGCAAACTGTCACCAGTCAGTATCCCTGATCACCACCACATCAGTTACATGACGATGCTGTACTGCACTGGTGAAAGTTTGTAAAAAAAATTGTAAAAAAAAAAAATGTTTAATTTTCTTCAGTTTTTAAATAATTGTGACAAAAATGTACAACTTCAAAAAACTCACCATGCCTCTTACTAAATACTTTGGACTGTCTACTTTCCAAAAGGGGGTAATTTGGGGGGATTTTTGTACTGTCCTGGCTTGTTTGAGCCTCAATGAATGAGTTTGTGGACAATAACTTTCCTACAGACTGCACTGATTGGGTTACATTTTGGTCTAAATTCACAAAGAAAGAACATTTATTTGCAAAATGTTATAACAGAAAATGCATTTTTCCAGTCTTTTTTTGGAAAAAATAAAAAAGCCAGTGGTGATTAAATGCCACCAAATTAAAGTTCTATTTGTGTGAAAAAAATGATAAAAATGTCATACGGGTTCAGTGTTGCATGACCGCACAATTTTCATTCAAAGTGTGAAAGTTGGCCTGGGCAGGAAGGGGGTAACAGTGTTCGGTATTGAAGTTGTTAAAAATATTACTGTAGCTGCCAGACATTTTCTGTCCCCTGGCTGAAATATTCCTATCTCAGTTTACATTCCCATCCTAGCTAGTTTCTAGGATGCTGCAGCAGGTGGATTAGGGTGGCCACCAGTCTGGAATTCACCCGGATAGTCTGGGTTTTGAATTATGTGTTTGGGTTCCAGGCGGACTGAAACCCATAAACATTATTCAGACCAGGCTGTGGCTCCCCAAGTAACCAAGATAGTCACACACAAATCCGTTGCAGTCCGGGAGTTGCGGGTGTCTGTCTGGGGGCAGGTTCGGCATCACTGTGGGGCAGGGCGATGATGTCAGCAAGAGCAGTTTGGCCACACTCAGTCTCTGCTCTAATTAATCCCAAAGATGTTCTATCAGGTTGAGGTTAGGCCAATCAAGTTCCTCCTCCCCAAACTCGCTCATCCATGTCTTTATGGACCTTGCTTTGCGCACAGGTCAAATAATTTGGTGGAGGGGGATTATCGTGTGGGGTTGTTTTTCAGGGGTTGGGCTTGGCCCCTTAGTTCCAGTGAAGGGAACTCTTAAGGCGCCAGCATACCAAGACATTTTGGACAATTTCTTGCCACATTTCACGTCTGAGTCTCACAAGATTAGATTAGACCACAGACACCAATGATGGGGCACTATTCCTTCCACTAACACCAATAATGGGGCACTATTCCTTCCACTAACACCAATGATGGGGCACTATTCCTTCCACTAACACCAATGATGGGGCACTGTTCCTCCTCCTACTGACCCTAGGCACCATATCCTTTTTTTTCTCCCTCTAACCATAAAGCCTAGGGCATTGTTTACTTCCTTTGATGCTGGGGCATTTTTTACTCCCACTGGCCATAGTCCGGTGTTCATAAAATCTAAAGAACAATAAACTGGCCCTTTGTTCAGAAAGTTGGGAGACCCCTGCTCTAAAATCTAGAAGTGATGTTGTTTGGAGATAACAGGTTCCTTTTATTTTCTTCTTCCACATAGACTTGAACTTGATGACTTCAGAAGGCTTGTTAATGAACTGGGGCATTGTCCATGGCAATACAACGAGTCTGAGCACAATAAACTTAGGTGAGTATTCCCTATAATGGTTTCTTTTCTCACTATGACAAATCTTCCTGGAAGATTGAGGATATTCTTTAAATGAATGGGAGTCATGGACCCACCCCTTAATGGGTCGCACCACTGTGCCCTTGCTTCATAGTGTATATACATAGAGTGCAGTGATAACATCATCATGCCAGTGTTGCTCTGTGCATCAGTAGAGGATCATCCTGGGCCAGAGAAGGTCTCTTTGAGAAGATGAATAATTGTGTAAAGTGGCCTTTTGTTGGGTTTTAAAGCTCTGGTGCTTTAATGAAGCCCAACTTTAACCAAAATAAATTTGTTATTGGATGAGTGGGAAAGAGCTGGGACCTTTGTGACACTTTAATTACTGCTGTCTATGTCCTTATTGAGGAGATTCTCACTGTTTTGTCCTACAAACATCTCCTGGACATGAAGGGAATCTCCAACATGGGAACTGGCAGGAGTAAAAACCTAATAGATGTTCTACTCTTTCCTCCACTCTACTTCAAAGAAAAGAAAACATATTTTTGTTGCTTTTTGTTTCTCTATTGAAGGGATTGTTCGTTTTGTTCTCCCCCTAACACAGGTCAAATAGACAGGAAGTAGTGTGAGACTTCACCACCACGGGTTGCAGGAAATAAATTTGCTTGATTACCCCATGAACACAGTGTTGATACAGGAATCCTGTCTGCCGGGCCATTGTCTTCTCTTGGCAGGGGAGGAAATAGATTATTGCTAGTGGCTATAGCAGCCGCTAACAATAATCGCAAGAGAATCTGGCAGGCTGGTTGTACCCAAGTAGATCGATCGATCAACTAGGTACATTCAGCCTGCCCATTAATGGTTTGAATCTCAGCCGGTTCCTGCTGCGTCGGCCGAGATTCAAACCATGTATAGCCAGTCTAACTCTAGTAACTTTAACTCTTAACTAACTTTTAGCTTATCAACAAAGCCACATGATCACCATGCCTGCGTTTACATGGGGATCACAGGACTTTCTTGATAATGCAATTAGTATGCCATGTGATCGCCATATAAGTGCTGATCATAAAAAAATCCAACTCCAACCCAATGCTGACCACAACTCTAACCCTAAAATTTAACTAACATTTAGTTTATCAACAAAGCCACATGATCACCATACCTCAGCTTACATGGTGAGCACATGTATTTGGTGATAAACAAAGTTTTAGGATTGGCATTAGGGTTGGTGTTATGCTTAGCATTAGATTATAGAAAAAGCTGGCACATGGTCAAAGATCCCTAATCCAAGTTCATTATTAAAACATATCTGACACAACAAGGATACTAATGCATTTTGCCCCAAAATGTTCTCTTTCAGACAGGTGAACCCTGCCAGTGGATCCGCCTGCTCAGTGGGGGATCTGTCCGCTGATCCCCACTGAGCAGGTGGATGACAGGTCTGTGTCCGCTTCGCTTTTGCAGAGCGGACACAAACATAGCCCACTTTCCTTTAAGGGCAGCTGGATGGAAATGGACCGCCTGTCCATTTCCATCCAACTGTCATCTGATCCAATCTGCCAGATGGATGAGGAACGAATCCCCCATCCGTCTTTTTTTAATGGATAGGATCGGATGTCAGCGGGTTTCAACTTCTCAAAATATACTAAGTAGAAAATGTCAGCCTTAGAGCTGGAGTTAGTAGGGTAAGGGTTTGGACAAGGGTTAGAGCTAGAATAAGTAGAGTTAGGATTAGGGTTAGCACTAGGGGTTAGTAGGGTTAGAATTAGAGATAGTTGAGTTAGGATTAGGGTTAGAGCTAGGGTTAATATAGTTAGGATTAGGGTTAGAGCTGGATTTAGTAGAAGTAGGATTAGGGTTAAAAGGGTTAGGATTAAGGATAGAGTTAGGGTTAGTTGGGTTAGAATTAGGCTTAGAGCTAGGGTTAGCATGGTTAGAATTAGAGCTAGAGACAGTTAGGTTAAGATTAAAGTTAGAGTTAATATGGTTAGGATTAGGATTAGAGGTAGAGTTAGTAATGCTAGGGTTTGGACTGGGGTTAGAGCTAGAATTAGTAGAGATAGGATTAGGGTTAGAGCTAGGGGTTAGTAGGGTTAGAATTAGAGCTAGTTGCTTTATGATTAGGGTTAGAACTAGGGTTAATATGGTTAGGATTAGGGTTAGAGCTGGATTTAGTAGAGGTAGGATTAGGGTTAGAAAGGTTATGATTAGGGATAGAGTTAGAGTGAGTTGGGTTAGGATTAGGCTTAGAGCTAGGGTTAGTATGGTTAGAATTAGAGCTAGAGCTAGTTAGGTTAAGATTAAAGTTAGAGCTAGGGTTAATATGGTTAGGATTAGGGTTAGAGCTAATGTTGGTAGGGGTAGCATTAGGGTTAGAGTTAGGATTGGTAGGGTTAGTAAGGTTAGAAATAGAGTTAGGGCTAGGGTTTGTAGGGATATGACTAGGATTAGAGCTAGAGTTAGTAGGGTAGGATTAGGGCTAGAGCTAGGATTAGTAGGGCTGTGTGGTTAGAATTAGTTAGGGCTAGGGTTAGTAGGGTTAGGATTAGGGTTGGAGCTAGGATTAGTATGGTTTGGGTTAGGGCTACAGTTAGTTGGGTTAGGATTAGGGCTAGACTTTGTAGGATTAGGGTTAGAGTTAGGTTTAGTAGGGTTAGGATTAGAGTTTAAGTTACTTGGGTTTGAATTAGGGTTAGGGCTAGTGCTGAGCGAACCCGGACTGTAACGTTCGGGTCCGTACCAAACTTTCGGGTGTCCGGGACCCGGACCCGAACACTGGTTTGCCCTTAGAAGCCATCACAGCCATGCCTACTAATGGCATGGCTGTGATTGGCCAGTGCATCATGTGACTCAGCCTCTATATGAGGCTGGAGTCACAGTGCTGCATGTCACATGCTCTTGGGTTAGTGTAGGGAGAGGATTCTGCCGGCATTTTTGTGAGGGACAGATTGCAGACATTTTAACAACTGATCCTGCATCCTGAGATTACTACTGCTGTTGCTCTGAGGGACAGATTGCAGAAATTTGAGATTTCACATACTGCTGCTTTGAGTGACTGATTGCAAATCAAACTCTGCATAACACAACGATTGCTACGATCGTACACAACAATCAGATTGTGGGAGTAATTTGAGATTTCACATACTGCTGCTTTGAGTGACTGATTGCAGATCAAACTCTGCATAACACAATGATTGCTACGATCGTACACAACTATCAGATTGTGGGAGTAATTTGAGATTTCACATACTGATGCTTTGAGCGATTTGACTGCACTAGGTAGAGGCTTCTGCTTGGAGGGACAGATTCTTGTTCAAAAATCATCTCCTTGTTCTAAAGGGAGAAGTTCTAGCTGCAGCTGTAAGTGACACATTATTGTTCAAAAATCATCTCCTAGTTTATTTGATTCTAATTTATTTTCCCTATCCCCATTTTTTGTAGGGCACTTGCCCTACTCTTACCCCCATTTTACTTCCCTTTGCAGCCCTCTAGCACCTGTCAGGACTTTGTTACAGCCATTTTTGTGCCTAAAAGTTCGGGTCCCCGTTGATTTCTATGGGGTTCGGGGTCCGGGATAAAGTTCGGGCACCGTACGGTGCCGAACCCGGACTTTTTCCCAAAGTTCGTTCGGACCCGCAGAACCCGAATGTCCAGGTGTAAGCTCAACTCTAGTTAGGGCTAAGGTTAGTAGAGTTAAGATTAGGTTTATAGATATAGTTAGTAGGGTTAAGATTAGGGTTGGAACTATGGTTAGTAGAGTTAGGATTAGGGTTAAAGCTAGGGTAAGTAGGGTTAGGATTAGGGTTACAGCTAGGGCTAATAGGATTAGGGATAGAGCTAGGGTTGGTAGATTTAGGATTAGGGTTATAGCTAGGGTTAGTAGGGTTAGGGTTAGAGCTAGGGTTATTAGGGTTAAAAGTAGGGTTAGAGCTAAGGTTAGTATAGACAGCATTCGGGTTAACGCTAAGGTAAGTAGGGTTACGATTAGTTTTACAGCTAGGGTTAGCAGTTTTAGGATTAGTGTTACAGTTAGGTTTCCTGACATCAGACTTTCAGTTAATGTAAGGCTACTTTTTGTGCGTTAATGGGTTGAGGATAGTTTAAAAGCCATTCTATAACCATCAGGAACCACCTAAATACCACTGAATAAATCTTACATTTGTATTTCTTGTTGTATTTGGCCAAAATGGCGAAGGGCAAATATTCAATTTCCCACATTCTTATTCTCTACTCTATAAACATCTAAAAGGGTGGCCAGAGTAGCCAGAGAATGGATTTAGGCATCAATTTTTCAGAGGGGTGACACATCTTAGGGCACCCCTCTAGAAGCCTCCCTTGGGGAGGGATATATCTATGATTAATGTATGAATAATAAACTGTGGATTGAAAGGAAGCATCAGCTGGTATAATCTTTGAATCTTTGACAGGTTGGAGTTAGAAAATTGCTGCAATGCAAGACACATGTTTCTAGCCACCAAGCAAAATGCTCCCCTTGGAACTTTACTGACATATGAGACGAACCCCAGCAAAAATATTACAGTGACAGAAGAAATCTACCGAATGCTGCCAAAGGTATCACTCACTTGGAAATAACTGTGAAAGGTGTTAATACGATAAAACATACTGGAGGAGGCATATTTTGTACCCAGATGTGTAAGTGCATGCTCTAAGGGCTCTCTGAATGTAGATAATAACCATTCTTGCTAAGTGACCTCAACAAAGAAACTGCCATGACTCACAGAAGTGAGTACACCCCTCACATGGGGTAAATATTTTATTCTATCTTTTCATGTCACAACACTGAAGACATGGCACTTTGCTACAATGTAAAGTAGTGAGTGTACAGCTTGTATAACAGTGTAAATTTGCTGTCCCATCAAAATAACTCAACACACAGCCATTAATGTCTAAACCACTGGTAACAAAAGAGAGTACACTCCTAAGTGAAAATGTCCAAATTGGGCCTAATTAGCCATCTTTCCTCTCCAGTGTCATGTGACTCGTTAGTGTTACAAGGTCTCAGGTGTGGATGGGGAGTAGGTGTGTTAAATTTGGTGTTATCGCTCTCACTCTCTCATACTGGTCACTGGAAGTTCAACATGGCACCTCATGGCAAAGAACTCTCTGAGGATCTGAAAAAAAGAATTGCTGCTCTACATAAGGATGGCCTAGGTTATAAGAAGATTGCCAAGACCCTGAAACTGAGCTGCAGCACGGTGGCCAAGATCATACAGCGGTTTAACAGGACAGGTTCCACTCAGAACAGGCCTTGCCATTGTTGACCAAATAAGTTGAGTGCATGTGCTCAGCGTCATTTCCAGAGGTTGTCTTTGGGAAATAGACATATGAGTGCTGCCAGCATTGCTGCAGAGGTTGAAGGGGTGGGGGGTCAGCCTGTCAGTGCTCGGACCATACGCCGCACACTGCATCAAATTGGTTTGCATGACTGTCATCCCAGTAGGAAGTCTCTTCTAATGATGATGCACAAGAAAGCCCCAAACAGTTTGCTGAAGACAAGTAGACTAAGGACATGGATTACTGGAACCATGTCCTTTGATCTGATGAAACTAAGATAAACGTATTTGGTTCAGATGGTGTCAAGCGTGTGTGGCGGCAACCAGGTGAGGAGTACAAAGACAAGTGTGTCTTGCTTACAGTCAAGCATGGTGGTGGGAGTGTCATGGTCCGAGGCTGCATGAGTGCTGCTGGCACTGGGGAGCTACAGTTCATTGAGGGAAGCATGAATGCCAACATGTACTGTGACATACTGAAGCAGAGCATGATCCCTTCCCTTCGGCGACTGAGCCACAGGGCAGTATTCCAACATGATAGCGACCCCAAACACAACTCCAAGATTACCACTGCCTTGCTAAAGAAGCTGAGGGTAAAGGTGATGAACTGGCCAAGCATCTCCAGACCTAAACCCTACTGAGCATCTGTGGGGCATCCTCAAATGGAAGGTGGAGGAGCGCAAGGTCTCTAACATCCACCAGTTCCGCGATGTCGTTATGGAGGAGTGGAAGAGGACTCCAGTGGCATCCTGTGAAGCTCTGGTGAACTCCATGACCAAGAGGGTTGAGGCAGTGCTGGAAAATAATGGTGGCCACACAAAATATTGACACTTTAGGCCCAATTTAGACATTTTCACTTACTCACTTACTTACTCACTTTGTTGCCAGTGGTTGGGACATTGATGGCTGTTTGTTGAGTTATTTTGAGGGGACAGCAAATTTACACTGTTATACAAGCTGTACACTCACTACTTTACATTGTAGCAAAGTGTCATTTCTTCAGTGTTGTCACATGAAAAGATAGAATAAAATATTTACAAAAATGTGAGGGGTGTACTCACTTCTGTGAGATACTGTATGACCAGTGGCCTTTGCTGGGAACCTCTGCAGCAACCATGTGTAATGTTGTAATACCACTCATTTCAACAACAATCTTCCCATAAGATTATATGTGCATTTAATATATTTTATGCATTTTAATTGCCCATCAAAACTTCCCTGTAGACTTCCAAAAGCCCAGAGACTGCTGCTGAGTATGGCCATCTTGATTGTGATGTCAGCAGCTCCAGCATACTGAAAGCTGTAACTCAAGTCAAACGCTATAGGATTCCCCTTCACTTCTCCTCCAGCAACTACAGAAAAAGGTATGTTGACAGGAGGGAGAAGGATGTGTAGCTGGGCCAGCATAGAAAGCAATTAGACACCTCCAGAGGATGAGAGGACTATAACACCTACTATAACTATAACATACAAGGAGAAAGGGGGTCATGCTAGGGAATGGGCTGTTCCTGCAGCAGTCAAATTTGTTAGCAAGTTCAAATTAACAAAACATACTTTATGACTTTATAGGAAAATGCTGCAAGTAAGCTTTTAACCACTTCTCATCTGGCCATAGTACATAAACGGCCGGTCAAAAGCAACGCCAATGCATGCGGTTGTACCCATACGTCCCCCCACATCTCCTGCTTTCTCTAGAGCACGCAGCAGTGGAATCGGTGACCTGCTATTTCAACTGGACACAGACAATCACTGATCATTGTACCTGGCTGCTGTCAGTGACCCTGGTATTATATGATCTCTGTGACCAATCACAGCAAGCGCATGAACAATAGTAAACAATGATGTCATTGTTTACTACTGTGGCAGCTCTGATTGGATACAGAGATCACATGACACCTGGGCCAATCACAGCAGTCCTGTGCTATGTGATAGCTGTGACCAATCACAGCATCAAAGTAGCTTCATAAATAAAACATCTACACAGTCTTTTACCAATTGCTTATTACAGTGCTTTTACACGCACATGAACTTGAATGGCCTCCCAGTCTTAGTCCGTAGGGTTCAATATTGAGTTGGCCCACCTTTTACAGCTATAACAGCTTCAACTCTTCTGGGAAGGCTGTCCACAAGGTTTAGGAGTGTCTACGGGAATGTTTGCCCATTCTTCCAAAAGCGCATTTGTGAGGTCAGGCACTGATGTTGGAGAGAAGACCTGGCTCACAGTCTCCGCTCTAAATTCATCCTAAGGGTGTTCTATCAGGTTGAGGTCAGGCCAGTCAGGTTGCTCCACCCCAAACACTCATTCATGTCTTTATGGGCTTTGCTGTCCTGGTCCTCCAGGGCCTCCGTAAACAGTATAATGTTGCATGACTGACTAATTGTCATTATAAGTGTGGCACCACTGAAAACTGAAAATTGGTTTGGACTTGAAGCTACTGACATATTTAGAACATTTTTTTAACATCCTGTGTGCGTGAGGCCTAATAGGTGTCTGTGCAGGTGTCAAGTTTCCTATTGCAAACAGTCTTAAAGGATAAGATTAACTGCAAGTAGATTCTCTAATAGCCACACAGAGGGTAAAGTCTAAAGATAAAGTCTACTGAAATTAAATGGGCAATTTAATGGTTTGGGGCCGATTAGATTTTTTGATTTTGTTTAGCTTGCATTGTTTTCAAAGTCATGTTTTATTTTACATAGCTTTGTGACTGTAAAATCTGTAATGCTGTCCAGAAAAGTGCATGATGGGATGTATGTGGTCAAATCCAGGAAGCCCATCTGATAAAGAAATGTATTTACGTGCTATGTACAAAGCCTGTAATGGAGCTGGTTTCATTGATGTTCCTCTTGAGCAAGGTGGGGTGAATTCCCAATACTGTGGACCGTGCTTCAATTGATTCCAGACAGGTCTGTGAAGTAGGCTCAGCTTGACCAAACTGTGAGGGTATGTTGGTGTCTGCTGAGAGAACAAGAATGAGCTGTAACTCTGGAGACAGCTATCCTTATGACCAGTGCTATAGGACCCGGTTGTTGGATTGCTGCTGCTACCCAAGAGGAACGCTACCTGAAGCAAAGGACTTGTTCAGGACATGGTTATAGCAAGGCTATGCTGGGCAGTAGTTTGTTTGCATTTATGCTGTTAATTTTTGGGGGGCCTGTCGCACGCGTGGAAGGAGCCTGCAGGAACAAGGAGTAAGGTAAGTGTTACACATTTTTCCTCTACCCCTAGACTTAAAGTGGTTCTAAAGGCTGAAGGTTTTTTACCTTAATGTATTCTCTACTTTAAGGTAAAAAAACTTCTTCCCCCCAGCCCCATTTATAGCTGAGTCCGATCTCTATCCAGCATTGTGCCGGACAGTAGAGGCTATCTCCTCTCTCTAACTTCTTATGTCTACATCTGCATCAGATGCTCAGGAAGACCTGCCAGTATCTTACATGGCTGAATGAATGCACACTGGCACACACAAATGCGCACTGGCGCAAGCACGGATGCGCACTGGCACACAGGTGTGTGCACAAATGTGCGCTGATGCATGGCCTGCCTGAACTGGCACCAAACAGTCTTTATAAGGGAGCCAGTTCCTCTCTATGACTGTTGGTTAATTTTTGGCTCTCCAGTGCGTTTGTTCATATGATACCCTTGCATTTGTGGATACCTGCTATCGACTCGGTTTGCCCCTGGGCCTGTCTTCTGCCTGCCTCCTGATCTGACCTCAGCTTGTTAAACAGACTGTCTTATTGCGCTCTTTTGTGTATGACCCTGGCTATCCTCCTGACCATGCTTGCTCTTGTCCACACCCAAGTACCTGACCCTGGCTTTGAACTGGCTTGTCTCCTGGCTCCTGCTCTGACTGAATCCTACTACTTCCCACGGGCGTCACCTGTCTGCAAACACTATCCTGGGCACCTGGACACCTCATCTGACAATACTCCAGTCAGAGCATCTCTGCAAGCAACTTCAGCAGGCAACTCGTGCTTCTTTTAACCTGACTCCTCCTTTTCCACCTTCAGGGAAGTCTGGAGATTAGCTGCAAGGGAAGCCGTCTCTCCATTGGCCTCCAGCACCTGGTACATGATACTCATAGACAGCAGCAGGAGCCAATATCTCCTGCTGCTGTCAATCACAGCCAGTGTGCAGAAAGTGTGTGGGGGGGGGGGCACTCTCTGTGTCAATGGACTCAGGATCAAGCCCACACCAGTGTCCCCATAGCAAGTGACTTGCTATGGGAGCACTCGGAAGAGGGGAGGACCTGAAAGCACTGTCAGGGGACAGCAGAAAAAGGAGGATATGGGCTGCTCTGTGCAAAACCATTGCACGGAGCAGGTAAGTATAACATGTTTGTTGTTAAAAAAGAAAAAAAATCCAAATCTTTACAATCACTTTAATGAGCATTAAACCCTTGCAGTGAATGGAGGCCCAGCAAGGGTAGCATCTGTGTCAGTTTCAGAGTTTGACTTTAACCGGGACTGGCTCGTGTACTTTTACTGCTGCAGAGTGGCAGCGTATTGCCGTTTATAAATGGTGATTTGTGTATGCGCGGCCAGTGGCCGGGATGATTTATGCCTGCAACCTGCCAATCAGCTGAGCGAATGATAGAAGAGAGCAGGGCTGCTGTTAGAAATCACAGGGGTCCTATTTTGCTTACCTGACAGGGCTCCTCTCCCCATCCCCCAGGAAATATCAAATTATATTTTTGCTAAAAAATACACTAAAATCATTATTATATGATATATTTAACAGACCCTTCCCCCCCACTCTCTATCCTGAAAATCCCCTTGTGTGCCTGCAGCAGCTGCCCGTGGGAGAGGAGAGGAGGGAAGCCGGAAGGCTGGAGGGAAAACACACGGTGGCCCGGAAAACAGGGGGATGGGGAAGCGGAGTCTAGAAGAGAAGGCAGCAGTGTTGCAGGGGGAAACAGAAGGATCAGTGTCTGCAGTAAGGCAGCAGGTGCTTGGGCCCCCCGTTTGAACTGATGGGTCTTGGGCCTAGTACAGGAGGGCTGGCTGCACTGTCTTATCAGCAACCTTGGAAAAGACCCCTGTGTAGGTAAACATCACAGGGCTCTCTACAGACAGAAATGATGTGCCATTTAAACTGGCACATTGCTTAGTGAAAAAACAAGTAAATACATTACACATTGTTAGGCACACATTTAACCCCTTGATCACCCTAGATGTTAAGCCCTTCCCAGCCAGTGTCATTAGTCCAGTGAGAATGTATAGTATTAGCACTGATCACTGTATGAGGTCATGTTCACACTGTTCTGACACGGAAGTTGCCCTGCAACTTCATGTCTGAATTCCATGCAACTTCATTGAACGGGATCCGACTTTGATCCGACCATACCAGGCCCTGTGAGTCTGGTATGGCTCTTGAGGGGGGAATCCCATGCCAAAGTTGGACAAATAATGGTGTGGGTGTCCCCCCCAAGATGTTTGGTCTGGTATGGATTTTGAGGGGAACCCCCATGCCAAGATTTTAAAAAAATACAGTGTGGGCCCCCCAAAATTCATACCAGACCTTTATCCGAGCATGCAGCCTGGCAGGTCAGGAAAAGGGGAGGGACAAGCAAGAGCCCCCCCTCCCCTGGACCATGCCAGACCACATGCCCTCAACACGGGGACAAGGGCCTCCTCCAAACAACCCTGGGCTGGGGTTGATAAAGGGATCTACAGGCAGGGGGCTTATTAGAATCTGGACGCCCCCTTTAACTAGGCAGCCCTAGATCCCGGCCCCGCCCTATGTGAATGATTATGGGATGCATTGCACCCCTGCCCATTCACCAAAAAAAGTGTAGTGTTACAAAACAATAGTTTTGGAAAAGGCCTTTATTAAAAATGAAGAATGTCCCCCGCCGTAGCTCCATGTCTTCTCCCTCTGCTTCTTCTCCCGGTTCTCCTCCCTCCGTCGATGACTTCTTCCTATGCTGACCTGGTCTTCTCCGACGCTGGATTCTGCTGTTGTCAGGTGAGGTGTCTGCCATTTCTTCTATAGCCATGGGGCGTGGCCCTCCAGGAATGTCACATGAAGACCCTGCCCCCTTATGACACCTGGGACTTCCACCCGGATGGCCACTCCCCATTACTATATAAGAAATGGCAGACACCGGACCTGAAATAACAGCGGAAGCCAGCGTCGGAGGAAGACCGGGTCAGCGTAGGAAGAAGTCATTGGAGCAGGGAGAAGAAGCAGAGAGAGAAAGACCTGGAGAAGAAGCGGAGGGAGAAGACCGGACAGAGAAGAAGCAGGGCTACGACCGAGGACATTCTTGCATTTTAACCACTTAAGGAACAAGCCTCTTTCTGAGATTCAGTATTTACAAGTTTTTGCTAGAAAATTACTTAAAACCCCCAAACATTATATGTTTTTTTTTCTAATACCCTAGAGAATAAAATGGCGGTCATTGCAACACTTTATATCACACCGTATTTGCGCAGCGGTCTTACATGCGCCTTTTTGAAAAAAAATCACTTTTTTGAGTTAAAAAATAAGACAACAGTAAAGTTAGCCCATTATATTGTGAAAGATAATGTTATGCCGAGTAAATTGATACCCAACATGTCATGCTTCAAAATTGCGCTTGCTCGTGGAATGGCGACACATTTTTGGCACTTAAAGATCTTCTGCGACATTTAAAAATGTCTACAGGTTACCAGTTTTGAGTTACAGAGGAGGTCCAGGGCTACAATTATTGCTCTCGCGGCAATACCTCACATGTGTGGTTTGAACACCGTTTTCATATGTGGGCGTGACTTAGTATGCGTTCGCTTCTGCGCACGAGCTCGGCGGGACAGGCTTTACATTTTTTTTTTGTTATTTATTTAACTTTTTATTTGTTATTTTTACAATGTCCATTTAAAAAAAAATCACTTTTATTCCTATTACAAGGAATGTAAACATTCCTTGTAATAGAAAAAAGCATGACAGGACCTCTTAAATATGAGATTCGGGGTCAAAAAGATGTCAGATCTCATATTTACATTTAAATGCAAAAAAAAAAATGACACTTGAAAAAAAAATGTCTCCTTTAAGAGCTTTGGGCGGAAGTGACGTTTGACGTTGCATCTGCCCTGCAATGCTATGAATCCAAGTGGGGGCCATCTTACCCTCAGTCGGCTTCCAGGCATTGAGGCCAGAGGATCAGATCGTCTCCGCTGCTATCGGCAGGTCCGGTAGGCGACGGAGATGACCTGAGCGCAGCGGGAGGGGGCTCTCTCCGCCCCCCGATAAAAGTGATCTTGCGGCGAATCTTGCGCAGCAGAGACCACTTTTATCTGAAAGAGGACCGCCTGCCATTTTTAAAACTACCTGGATTATGGTAGCTCTCTGCTACCAAAGCAACGGTATTCAACGGCAAAGTACCACCATATAATGATGGCCGGTGGTTGTGAAGTGGTTAATAAAGGACTTTCCAAAACCCTCTCTTGTTTTTTATAACACTACACCTTTTTTTGGGAATGGGTGGGGGTTCAATGTAGCCCATACTCATTCACATGGGGGGGGGCTGGGATGCCCGCAGACCCCCACAACTACCGCCTAGGTTTGTTGGGAAGAGGCCCTTGTCCCCATCAAAATGGGACAAGGTGCTTTAGGCCTCCTCGCCCCAAAGCACCCATCCTCCATGTTAAGGGCATGTGGCCTGGTATAGTCCAGGAGGTAAGTGAGTGCCACCCCCTCCCGTTCCTGACCTGCTAGGCTGCGTGCTCAGATATGCTGGTATGGATTTTGAGGGAAACCCCACGCTGTTTTTTTCTTTCATTTTTCTGGCATGGGGTTTTACCCGATGTAACTTGGGGGTGGGTA
>BLSH010101287.1:395480-409835 GCA_018402905.1 Glandirana rugosa | reverse complement strand
AATAAAAGATGTTGAATGATTGACGGTTTGATTTAAAGTGATACACACATTTTGCAGAACAGTGATATGGGTACTCCGGGCTTATTTATACTTTTTGGACACAGTTTGAAGATGATTTTAGAACAGTTCTATGGCCTCTAATGTTAATTAATACTTTTCAGACCCATTTTGAAGATGATCTCCATTTTTGCATTTTTATTTTTTTAATTTTTTAAAAATATTTAAAGTTATTTCCCTGTCCCCATTTCTTTGTAGGGCACTTGTCCCACCCTTACCCACATTTTCCTTCCTTTTGCAGACCTCTAGGACCTTCCTGGGCTTTTTTACAGCATTTTTAAGATTTTTCATTAAAATTACCAGAACACCGGACCCGAACCCGGACTTTTTTTGAAAAGTCCGGGTCCGGGTCCGGGTCCCGGACACCCCAAAGTTCGGTATGGACCCGAACTTTACAGTCCGGGTTCGCTCAACTCTAATAATAACTTTTATTAGTAAATGTTATGTATGCCCCTGTTGAGCACTTGTTTTTGTTTTCATTCTGTCCTCATTTTTCTCCACTTCCTCATTGTATGGATAAGGATCAGATGAAGTTGGGAGATTTCCTCTTCTGTTCTTTCTGGCACCTACCAAAATGAGAAAAAGTGAGGGTGAAGCTCTTAAATGTGGTCACACCATCCCCACTCAATCCAAATGCATGTGATATTTCATGGCAGTAGGTTGTCTGTGAAGGTTTTCCTTTATCTGGGACCTGGTATTTTTGTACACATTTTGCCCCAGTCACATAGACTGTTCGAATCTCAGCTGGTTTAGCAGTAACCGGCCGAGATTCAAAGCTTGCATGGGCAGGCTGAATGTACCCAAGTTAATCAATGGATCAGCTTGGGTACAACCAGCATGTCGGGTTTACATGCCATTATTTCTAGTGGCTGTTATAGACGCTAGCAATAATCACTGTGTTCTACTGAACGGTTTTCCCTACCCTGCCCCTGGACTTGTTCTGTAACGTTGAAGACATTTCGTTACTTATCCAGGCCACTTCTTCAGTTCCGTAGAAGTGGCTTGGACAAGTGATGAGACATCTTCAAAATTACAATACAATCCCAGTTGAATGCCACAAACTACTACTAGATATGTTGGTAGGTTTGTTTGCTCTCCACGCAGTCTGGCTTTACAGTATTTTTGTATATGTAAGCCTTAAGCAGGGCTGCTGTTATAAACCACAGGGCCCCATACAGACAACCTGACATGAGGCCCCATACAGCCAATGCTTCAGTTATGATTGAACACAGTGAGTGATCAGTACAGATCACTCATTGTGTTCATTCAGGAAATATACCTGACCTTTGCCCCACTCTCAATCTTGAAGGATTCTAATGTGTGTCTGCAGCTTCCGGTGGTAAGTAGAGGAGGGAAGCCAGCAGCGATGCGGGGCAGGAGGGCGCACAGGGGGGCCTGGGCAGCAGGAGAAAACATATGGTAAACAGGAAGGGTGATCAGTGTGGCAATTACTGGAACTGATCCTTTGTATGGCTCTCTCTGCAGCTACTGAAAGCCAATGGGAGGGAGAGGAGAAGAAGTCAGTTTTCAGCTGCTGCAGAGACAGCCATACATGGGATGGATTTCAGTAATTGCCCCCCTGTACCCATTATCCTCCTGCCCACATCCGATTCACCCTGCTGCCTGGGTCCCCCTTCTGACCCAGGCCCTGTACAGGAGGACTGGTGGTACCCCTTTATCTATGGTCCTGGACTAAAGTAAGCTGTTATCTCTTGCGGGGCAGGGACTGATGTGAACGGTGCACAATATATACAAAGATGCAATCAATTCATTAAAATGAGTATAAACATGTAAAACGCTATGCACTATGGTACAAGAAGAAAAGTGTTGCTTACAATGTTGCTGTATGATAATAGGGGAGAGCAGACTAAGAAAATGCTTCCTTAAATTGATGACATCATCTCAGCCTTGACAAAGTGGCTGACTAATGGACAGAAAGTCTTTCCTTTCCGGCAGAATATGGTTGTAGCGCTGCCCTCGTGAGAGTCACAAGAAATATCAATACCCATATCAATTGATATCAATATCAATTGATATCAATATCAATATGGTTGCCCTGACCCTGTGAGTCCTCTGCCACCTCTGACACACTGAGTTCACTCATTGTGTTAGTTTCCCTTTAATTAATGACACAGTAATGGAATACACCAAATTGAGTTGAATCAGTAATGTTTACTCAAAGAATATATCAAAGAAAGAACCTTGACTCAACAGGTTGAGATTAGACACTCAAAATAGTTTTTATAGCTAAATAATTGTCATACATTAGCAAATATCACCTAATGTGGGTGACCTCTGTTCAAACTCAACCAGTATATATATATATATATATATATATATATATATATATACTGTACATGTGAGTGGGACACAGGAGAGTAGGGGAATGACTCCTGAAAGTGTCAGACCACTCTCTATTGCTCACTCACACAAGAGCAGCTAGACAGCAGATAAACAAATACAACACTATAGCTATATTAACCTGCTCTTATGGAGAGTTCTTTGGTCAATGCCGCTTTGATAAATATTAGCAGAGCAATATATATATTCCCTAAGTGGGGGGGGGGGGACTAGATGTAGTCCAGTGTCATTTGCTTGACAGTTCAATTGGTCTTCAGCAAGCTCCCTGTAGTTTTAGTTGTATGCAACGAGTTTTGACTGGTAGAACAATTCTAATCCAAGGAAATTAAGTATGATCAGAGAACAGCACTCTTTCAATATAGCAACAATGGAAGCTTCGCAGTGATAACTGACTTGCAAAGTTAACTTATTGGAACTACAAGTAGCAGCAAACAAATACAAGTTATGGATGTCTGTGTATAGTGTCCACAGTCAAAGTGTGTGAATAGACCCCTTTTTGTATCAAAGGTGTCAGCAGATATAAATTAGTAATGCTGTCTATACACAGTGTCTGCTAGGATGGGTTTTCACCGGCTCACCATACAGGAACAGAAGATGTAGATGATGTAAACAAGGGTGATGAGGATGAAGATCTCTCCGGTCTATGGCTGTTGGGATGGTACCTGGCCTCTACTGTCTCACACCATGGATCTCCCACATCTGTCGCCCATGTGGGGTGTATGGACAGGAACAGACCCCAACTGTTGTAGGGCAGGATACTCAGGCTGTTCGCTGATGTCCTTAAGAGTATCTGGGTTAGTGAGCCTGTAGAAGCAGGCAGTGAGCCAGCCGCTTCCTGCAACAGATTCCCTGCACACAGATCCATACTGGTCCAGAGAGGGAGCGCTGGGCCCAAGACCTCTATTCTTATAGTCTCTCCCATGAGTCTCTTCTTCTCCCAGAAATCTCCTTTTCCCATCAGCCCTCTGGTAGCTGTAGTTTCTGCCCATCGCAGCCAGGGGACAAATCCTTGCAAGTTAACTACATACTCCCAAGATGCATTGCTCTCTCATCATTATCAGAGTCACAAATCAGCCAAACTGGAACGCTAGGGGAAACAGCTGCATTATGATTAACAGCAGGAAACGTCATCTGGTTGCCGGGGATGTGAATACCCAGCTCCTGGCTACATGGTGTTTCCCTTATTGCTTGCCATTTAATTACATAGTTACATAGTTTGTCTGGTTCCAAAAAAAAGACACTAGTCCATCTAATTCAACCAATTAAAAAAAGTGCACACAAATAGAAACCCTCCATATAGACAATCCTTTACCCGCAATTGATCCTGAGAAAGATTTTGTTTTGTGTTGGTTTTCTTTTTTTTTTCCTTGTATGCTTGTATAAAAAAAAAAAAAAAAAAAAATATATATATATATATACACACAGTATCTCACAAAAGTGAGTACACCACATTTTTATAAATATTTTATCGTATCTTTTTCACATGACAACACTGAAGAAATTACACTTTGCTACAATGTAAAGTAGTGAGTGTACAGCTTGTATAACAGTGTAAATTTGCTGTCCCCTCAAAATAACTCAGCACACAGCCATTAATGTCTAAACCGCTGGTAACAAAAGTGAGTACACCCCTAAGTCAAAATGTCCAAATTGGACCCAAAGTGTCAATATTTTGTGTGGCCACCATTATTTTCCAGCACTGCCTTAACCCTCTTAGGCATGGAGTTCACCAGAGCTTCACAGGTTGCCACTGGAGTCCTCTTCCCCTCCTCCATGACGACATCACAGAGCTGGTGGATTATAGAGATGTTGCGCTCCTCCACCTTCTATTTGAGGATGCTCCACAGATGCTCAATAGGGTTTAGGTCTGGAGACATGCTTGGCCAGTCCATCACCTTTACCCTCAGCTTTTTTAGCAAGGCAATGGTGGTCTTGGAGGTGTGTTTGGGGTCATTATCATGTTGGAATACTGCCCTATGGCCCAGTCTCCGAAGGGAGTGGATCATGCTCTGCTTCAGTATGTAACAGTACATGTTATCATTCATGGTTCCCTCAATGAACTGTAGCTCCCCAGTGCCGGTAGCACTCATGCAGCCCCAGACCATGACACTCCCACCACCATGCTTGACTGTAGGCAAGACACACTTGTCTTTGTACTCCTCACTTGGTTGCCACCACACACGCTTGACGTCATCTGAACCAAATAAGTTTATCTTGGTCTCATCAGACCACAGGACATGGTTCCGGTAATCCATGTCCTTAGTCTGCTTGTCTTTTTTTTTAAAGATTTTATTGAAAGATGCAAAAGGAATAATACAACATGAATCGGAGACGCAACATGCATCCCAGCGATTTGTCCATTTTTCATATTTATATCTATGTGGCAGTGAATCATCTTTAGAAGAGGCTTCCTTCTGGAATGACAGTCATGCAGACCAATTTGATGCAATGTAGGGAGTATGGTCTGAGCACTGACAGGCTGACCCCCCCACCCCTTCAACCTCTGCAGCAATGCTGGCAGCACTCATACGTCTATTTCCCAAAGACAACCTCTGGATATGACGCTGAGCATGTGCACTCAACTTCTTTGGTCGATCATGGTGAGGCCTGTTCTGAGTGTAACCTGTCCTGTTAAACCGTTGTATATTTTTCTTCAGATCCTCAGAGAGTTATTTGCCATGAAGTGCCATGTTGAACTTCCAGTGACCAGTATGAGAGAGTGAGAGTGATAACACCAAATTTAAAACACCTGCTCCCCATTCACACATGAGACCTTGTAACGTTAACAAGTCACATGGAGGGAGTGAAAATGGCTAATGGTTTAGACATTAATAGCTGTGTGTTGAGTTATTTTGAGGGGACAGAAAATTTACACTGTTATACAAGCTGTACACTCACTACTTTACATTGTAGCAAAGTGTCATTTCTTCAGTGTTGTCACATGAAAAGATAGAATAAAATATTTACAAAAATGTAAGGGGTGTACTCACTTTTCCGAGATACTATATATATATATATATATATATATATATATATATAGCACCAGTGTTCGGGTTATGGTCTCTTGTGTGTGTGAAGTGTGTGAGTACTCAGGGGCTCATCCGTATTGGGTGAGGAATTGCGGATTAGCCATGTGAAGGAGAGGGCGGACTTGCAGTACTTTCTGTATTAGTAACAAGGTATTTGGGACCCAGAATTTTGGAGGCCCTGAAGTGACATTCTGGTGGGAACAGAGCCTCCACTGAGGGAAATCCTTAAAACATGACCTATTGGGGGGAGGACTGGAGTTGAGAAACACTGACCGATACCATAGGTTTATAACCACCCAATAGTGACTCTAGACTGATAGCAATGAAGAGTTTGGCCCTACTGCCATGGCTTCTGAGATCTCAGGGCTCTTGCCATTCCAATGGAGGCTTCAGTTCTGCTACCATGGTGACTGATGAATCTAGGGGTCCCACAATCACTAACAGCCACATCAAGCACTAGGAAATTAAACCTCCTGAGGTTTCAAAAACACCCAAGGGTTAAAACTGTCCACCATGCATTCAGAGAGTGGGGCTGAGATAACATATTATTCGATTGCAAATGTCTTAGGACATTTCAAAATGTCCTAAGACTTTGACGCAAGAATAGATAATAGATACCTACTGTACATGGGAGCCGAAGAGACAAGCATATCTGGATGATCGATCTATACAGTAGGAGTGAAGACAAGAAGGCAATAAATTGTATTGAGAATGGTGCATTTATGCTAGCAAATCATTGCTAGGCCTTGTGGTATCTATGTTGTGTTATCTATCAATAGTCATTTGATGATCAATATTTAAAGCTGGACTTTGGGCAGTTATTGAAAAAAAACCTAATAAATGTATCTATTTAATAAGAAACAAAACTTTACGCTTGTGGCAGCCCTTGCCACCTCTTTGAAAAGTGATCTGCAGTTGACAGATTGTTGTGAGGCAATACATCACCTCCTTCTGTTTTAACCCTAAATATCCACACCACCGTATGCAATGTGATTGCAGGGCAGTTTTGTGGCAGCCCCATTCAATAGGTCATGGTCGGCAACAGTACTGCCCACTGAATGTGACAAGTGGTATGATTTTTGCCACGTTTGGCATGTGTATAACTCAAAGTGGAGGGGGTGGTTGGGGAGGTGGTAAAATTGAGTTTCAACTGCCTTTTCTTTACTGTCCCACAATCAGTGGCAGATATATGCGGCACAGGGGCGCCCCCCCTTATCCATGCGCCTGGCCCCTAATCTAAATGCAGGGCACCAGACACATGGATTCCAATGGGTTTTTTCCTTTTTTTTTAGAAGCACATGATTAGAGCCTGAGGCTCTAATTGGCTTTAAAAAAGGGTAAACTCGGGCGCAGAGCACTGCGCCCTGAGCCCACCGAGTTGTGATGGCGATAGCGAATAGCCGCCCTCCCCAAAAAAATATAACACCAACCGCCACTGGCCATGACCACATGTATGAATATTTCCCTATTTACAATCAGTTTACTTTCACTTTCTAAATGTTGTGTTGCATTATCCCCTCCAGTCAGCAGAGGGCGAACTTAAACCAGGAAAGCGTATGGACTTCTGTGCGGAATGCTGAGGATTATGGGAATTGTAGTGTGAAACATCAATCACAGAATGGGACTTATGGACCTTTACACTACAGTTCCAGTGGGACATTGAGGAGAAAGGGGAATGGTTGAACAGCTTTTACCAGACTGCACTGGAAACCTCCTCCTCTTTGAAGCACGGGAGTCGAGGTGTGCACATCAGTCCTGGTGCACATGGATTATCCATGGGGCTAGTGACCAGAGACTGAGAATTGGGGGCAGAGACATCTGTCGCAGCGCAACCTAACTACAGTGATTTCCTCTGTACCATTGCCACAAGGGGAACAAAGCATCATCTCACCCTCTACTTCCCACCACTGATCACCGAAAACATCCTGTTAAGAAACTGAGGGGGCCCCCCTTCTACAGAGAGAGATCACTGCAGCATCATGGGAACTGGTGAAAGAGCTATTTGCACATTGATGATGCTAGCAGTGTCAATGAGAGCAGGACACCAAGTGCACCCAATGCATATTGCACCCAAACTGCGCTCTATATTGCATGTATTCCAAACCTAGACTGCGCCTATACCAACCCTATACTGCATTTTTCCAAACCTTTACCGCATCTGAACCATATCTACCTTGTACCTGTGCCATGAGTATACTGTACCTACACTGCATACCTATACTGCATGCAGGTTAACTGGGATTGTCATTAACCGCTTGCTGACCGCTGATCGGCATCTGACGGCGACAGAGTGGCTCTGTAAGGCAAAACGCCGTCATATGACGGCGGCTGCCAGATTGCGCACAGTGAGCGCGTGCGCTGCCGGAGGCGTGCCCGCGCGCTCACTGTGTCCGGCGGCTACCCGCGATGCCCCCCCTGGAGTGAAAGAACGGAGGTGCATGTAAGTAAACACGGACCTCCGTTCTGTGAGGGGGGAAGGACTGTGATCACAGCCTTCCTCTACATGGAAGCTGTGATCACTTCCCTTCCCCTGCTAGGGCAGTCCCCATACAGTTAGAACACGCCCAGGGAACACAGTTAACCCTTAGAGCGCCCCCTGCAGGTTAACCCCTTCACTGCCAATGGCATTTACACAGTAATCAGTGCATTTTTATAGCACTGATCGCTGTATAAATGCCAATGGTCCCAAAAAAGTGTCAATATGTTCCGACATGCCCGCCGCAATATCGCAGTACCGCTAAAAATCGCAGATCGCCGCCATTACTAGTAAAAAATACAAAAAAAATAAAAACCCCAAAAATTAATTCTCATCATCCGTAAACGCGAGCACTTTTGCGCAAACCAATCAATAAACGCCGATTGCGATTTTTTTAATCACAAATATGAGGAAGAATATAAATCGGCCAAAACCGATGAAAAAAAATGTTTGGGTTTTTTTGAAAAATTGTCGCTCTTCTTTTGTTTATAGCGGCGATCAGAAATGACGCAGCAGTGATCAAATACCACCAAAAGAAAGTTCTATTTGTGGGAAAAAAAGGACGCAAATTTCGTTTGGGTACAACGTCGCACGACCGCGCAATTTTCAGTTAAAGCCACGCAGCGCCGAATCGCAAAAATGGCTCTGGTCCTAAAGTGTGAAATCCTTGAGGGGCTGAAGTGGTTAAAGTGATACTAAACCCAAAAGAGTAAAATCAGTCTGTATATGCAGCATAGCAGGCTTGTTATACTCACTGTGGAACTTAAGGGGTTAATCCTCAGCATTGTGTAAAAAAGCCTGTTTTATCCTGTATGCATAGATTCTTCTTCCCTGCACTGTCAATCTGAGCAAGCAGGGTGGTAAAGCTACACATGCTCAGTTTGGTCTCTTATGCTGGATAGAACATTTCCTGTTTCAGTTGAACTGTTCAGATCACATGATATTGACATCACACATGTGGGCAGGTATAGAGGCTGTAGTGGAAATCTCCTCCTATCTGAACACACAGCTATGGACAAACTGCACAGTTTATCAGGAAACCATGGTATACATATCATCCAAAATGGTATATAGTGGCAGTATTTTATTGTAAAAAGAAGATTTATAAGCTGTGGGCACTGTGGGGAGGCAGAGGAACTATTTTCATATTACTGGGCTTAGTAACACTTTAAGTCTCTTTGGCTGAATTTCGATCCGTCTATGGGCAGGCTGGTTGCATTGAAGTCGATCCATTGATCAACTTCAGTACAGTCAGCCTGATTGAGCTCTTTTCACCCGGTCACTGCTGGTGGCTATAGCTGCCTCTGCCAGCAGTGATCATTTTATGCAGCCAGCGGGAGGAATTGAGTTGAATTGAGCAATTTTCTTTCCTTCAACTCCTGGTTGAAGGAAAGAAAATTGCGTAAGGTATAGCCAGCCTTACTCTGTTTTCTCCCCCTGTCAGCATGCTCCTTATCAGCAAATAAGCTGATTGGCTTCATGTACTGCTTTTATCTTTCCCAGTCTGAGCCCTGCTGTACAGGCACTGTGAGACTGATACTAGGCCACATTCAGGTATTCACATTACTTGTATTTAAAAAAAAGAAAAAAAGAAAGCTTACATTTTAAATCTGCTGTATGATTAATTGAATTATTAAAAAAAAAAAAAAAAAAACATCAGTATAAACCCCTGAATTTCCAAATTTAATTTTTCTTTTTTCATGTAAAGAAAAATATATAAACCGTCAAAGGGCTTTTGCACCTAAGTTTAGCGGAGTGTTTTCACACTGCTCATTTTCCCAAGACTATTTAGTCTGGCAATTTATTTTTCTTGCAGCTGAGAGATTTATAATGAACCGGTGCTGTAACTACAGTTGTGCTCATAAGTTTGCACACCCTGGCAGAATTTGTGATTTCTTGGCCATTTTTCAGAGAATATGAATGAGAACACAAAAACATTTCTTTCACTCATGGTTAATGTTTGGCTCAAGCCATTTATTATCAATCGCATATGACATGATGACATTTGATATAAAGTGCATAAACTTGTGCAAAAGGTGCAAATAAGAATGTACCAGAAAAACTTTATATGTCCTTAACCACTTGCCGACCGCCGACTGGCGTCTGACGGTGACAAAGTGGCTCGATATCGCAAACCGGCGTCATAGGACGACGGCTATGATATCCCTCACTGTGAGTGTGGGCACGCCGCTAGAAGCGCACTCACAGTGTTTCGGGGGGGGGGGGGCCAGGGAGCGGGTAGGGCGGACTTGATCGCCACCGGCTACCCGCGATGGCCCCCTGCCAGTGAAAGAACGGAGGTCCGTGTAAGTAAACATGGATCTCCGTTCTCATAGAGGGGGAAGGGCGGTGATCACAGGCTTCCTGTATATGGAAGCCATGATCACCCCCCCCCCCCCCCCCCCCCCTGCCCCCATACAGTTAGAACACACCCAGGGAACACAGTTAACCCTTAGAGCGCCCCCTCCAGGTTAACCCCTTCACTGCCAACGGCATTTACACAGTAATCAGTGCATTTTTATAGCACTGATCGCTGTATAAATGCCAATGGTCCCAAAAAAGTGTCAAAATGTTCCGACATGTCCGCTGAAATATCGCAGTATCGCTAAAAATCGCAGATCGCCGCCATTACTAGTAAAATATATATTAAAAAAATTAAAAAACCCAGAAATGAATTCTCATCAAACGCGGCAACTTTTGCACAAACCAATCAATAAAAGCAGATTGTGATTGTTTTTAGCAAAAATATGAGAAAGAATATAAATCGGCTAAAACCAATGGAAAAAAATATTTTTTTGGATTTGTATTTTAACAAAAAGTAAGAAATGTGGGTTTTTTTGAAAAATTGTTGCTCTTCTTTTGCTTATAGCGGTGATCAGAAATGACGCAGAGGGGATCAAATACCACCAAAAGAAAGCTCTATTTGTGGGGAAAAAAGGATGCACATTTCATTTGGGTACAACATCGTGCGACCGCGCAATTGTCAGTTAAAGCGACGCAGTGCGCATGGCAAAAAGTGCTCTGGTCCTAAAGTGGGAAATCCTTCCGGGGCTGAAGTGGTTAAAGTGCATAAATATGTGCAGCAAAGCAATAGAAGATTTGATTAAGCATCTCAAGGAGCTCTGTATCTTCATTTTATAAAGTTTTCCTGGGACATTCTTATTTGCACCTTTTGCACAAGTTTATGCACTTTATATCATATGTCATCATGTCATATGCGATTGATCTGCTCACTTAATGTTGGATGTCAATACCAATGTATAATTATTTTTAGCTCTGCACTTTATTACCTATGTTTGATATTTACAATTTTCGTTAAGAGTTGTTGTGCTGGCCGCTTTGGTTTTTTTCTATATTGGTAGCTCAGTAACTTCACACTTTCATTTATTATCAATCAACTGTGTTTACTCTTTTTAAATCATAATGACAACAGAAACTACCCAAATGACCCTGATCAAAAGTTTACATACCCTGGTGATTTTGGCCTTATAACATGCACACAAATTGACACAAAGGGGGCTTGAATGGAAATTAAAGGTAACCATCCTCACCTAGGATCTGTTTGCTTGTAATTAGTGTGTGTGTATAAAAGGTCAATGAGTTTCTGGACTCCTGACAGACCCTTGCATCTTTGAAAGAGAAAGAAAAATGACTGCACTACCCAAACAATGTCAAAATTAAATAAATAGCTGCTAGCACAACAACCTTCCCAAATTGTAAAAATGAACTATATATATCAAATGTGCAGCGCTTAACAAACCATAAACATGTTAGTCCATGACAGACAATTAACAATAGGTGAAGATAATTCCATAGGAGAACCAAATAAAAAGTTAAAATATATTCTCTCTGCAAAAAATGTGCGGTGTGCAAAATAATCCGTGAAGGGAAATACAAAGTGATAAAGAATTCGAAAAAAGTCTTTCACCAGTCGTGGAGGAAGGGTGTATATGAATAGCACTCCAGTTTTCTGTAATGCACCCACATGCACTGTGCACCTTCACCCACTCAAGATAAGGTACTCTTACCTGAAATGGAAGGGTATATACGCATGAGAATGTAATCATCAAGGGTATTTCCAATGGACCTCAATACACCAATAATGGCACCTCCACGTAGGGTAACATTCCAGGACCGTGTAGTGTATGATCAAGGGAATTCCGAAGCCAAAGGAGTGGATCCAAAATGTGGTCACAATGAACCTCTAACCACAGATAACAATACTCCTGACACCAAAGAAGTTTCAGACATCCCTAGGTGATTGTGTGCAGACGTCTTACAGTTTCCTCTCAACATCTCAAGTGATTTTTTTTTTCTGACCTCCATGCTGAGTCTTTTCCTCTAAAGAGTGATCCCCACAAGCTAATCCCCACAGGTAGTACTTTTATAGGTTGAAACACACAACCATCCCATGTCCATTGACAATACATGTGATTGTGGTGAGGTGGTGCTTTTATGGGTTGAAACACGCAACCATACTACAACCATTGATAATGTTTGTGGTGTGGGGGTACCTTTATGGATTTAAACAAACAACCACCCTGCAACCATTAACGATACATGTTATTGTGGTGTGGTGGTACTTTTATGGGTTGAAACACACAACCATCCTGCAACCATTAACAATACATGTGATTGTGGTGTGGTGGTACTTTTATGGGTTGAAACCTACAACCATCCTGTAACTTTTGACAATGCATGTGTTTATGGTGTGGTGGTTCTTTTATGGGTTGAAACGCACAACCATCCCGCAACCATTGACTATTCATGTGATTGTGGTGTGGTGGTATTTTTATGGGTTGAAAAACACAACTATCCCGTGACCATTGACAATACATGTGATTGTGGTGTGGTGCTGCTTTTATGGGTTAAAACACACAACCATACTACAACCATTGATAATGCTTGTGGTGTGGTGTTACTTTTATGGATTCAAACACACAACCGCCCTGCAACCATTAACAATACATGTTATTGTGGTGTGGTGGTACTATTATGGGTTGAAGCACACAACCTTCCTGCCACCATTAACAATGCATGTGATTGTGGTGTGGTGGTATTTTTATGGGTTGAAAAACACAACTATCCCGTGACCATTGACAATACATGTGATTGTGGTATGGTGGTGCTTTTATGGGTTAAAACACACAACCATACTACAACCATTGATAATGCTTGTGGTGTGGTGTTACTTTTATGGATTCAAACACACAACCGCCCTGCAACCATTAACAATACATGTTATTGTGGTGGTACTTTTATGGATTGAAGCACACAACCTTCCTGCCACCATTAACAATACATGTGATTTTGGTGTGGTGGCACTTTTATGGGTTGAAACATACAGCCACCCCGCAACCATTGATAATGCATGTGATCATGGTGTGGTGGTTCTTTTATGGGTTGAAACGCACAACCATCCTGCAACCATTGACAATGAATGTGATTGCAGTGTTTTGGTATTTTTATTGGTTGAAACACACAAATATCCCACGACCACTGACAGTGCAGGTGATTGTGGTGTGGTGATATATTTATAGTTTGAAATAGGTGGTGAGAAGATAACACAGTGCCTACTGACCACCTGCCAAATGTCCTCTGAAGTTCAATCCACCATGGATTGCCCTTCAGAGGGTGACATTAGTAGAAACAAACCTCAACAAAGATCTAACCCTTTAAACTCTAGCCAAAAAAAGTAATAATACTTTTGAGTATCCTGGTACATGGATATCATGATAATCCTAACATGTATAGTCTTCAAAATACAGATTTCTCTGTTTTCCAGGACAGGGGCATCTACTACTATTACTATGGTGACTGAGGGATGACGATCTACCGGTTAGGATACACCCATTGCAATTTTGACTGAATGAGATCACAATGTCAGCCCAGAGATTTGCCCCATTGCTACGGGATCCATGATTTGCCATGGTTCTAAAATCATCTGCAAACTGTATGGGAAACTTAAACAATAGCAGATAGAAGCCATATCCATGTTCTAAAATCATATGAAAACTGTGTGTGAAACTTAAACAATAGCTGGGAGAAGCCATATCCCTGTTCCAAAATCATCTGACAACTGTGTATGAAACTTAAACAATAGCAGGTAGAAGCCATATCCCTGTTTTTAGAAGCTACAGCTTTTTAATCTCCGTTGTTGCTGCTGTAGCCCATATGTAAACTTAATGCTCAATTGCAAACCACTATGACATTAATAACATGCTTTACAGTTGCTGTTTTTTCAAAGCTTGTCCCTATACCGAAGAGGGTCGATAACAAATTCAAAGTGTGTGTCAAAAGTATACTAAAATCTTGTACCTATACCGAAGATAGACGATAACAAATTCAAAGGGTATGTCAAACGTCTACTAAAATCTTGGTACCGTTTAGTACCTAGGGCATCGTTACCCCGTTTAGAGACCCGACTGTAAC